>JARYHS010015276.1:0-21289 GCA_031002005.1 Vandiemenella viatica
CTGAGGAAATTTATCTCAACATTTCACATAGAATTTTCCTATAAATTATATACATATTCCACATAGAATTTTTCTTACAGCGCGTTATTGATAGATCATTGTGATTGTACTCTACTACGCAGAAACTCAGGAGGATGAAATAATGTTATGTGAAACGATGTGGAATAATTACATTCCATTTCAGCAGTTTGACGCTATTTTAATGTCTTTAACTATAGCGTAATGTGTGTTTAAACAGGATAGATAGCCTTAGAAGTCTCACAGCCACCGACTGACTGAAGGGTAGTTTTCTGCTATTGTAACGACACAATAGGACGACATGTGGAAAAAATATTCAGACGAGAAAGTATATTGCATTGATTGTAACCTAAATGCTTCGTTACTTTCGGCATCCCAAAGTGAAGTCAGTTAACTAACTATTTTAAACAAAAACATCCTGTTGTTCTGTTAAAAGCTGTTTGAATGATCCAACTCTAATCAACATAGGGAGGTTGTGGGGGGATAACTAACAAACAAAAGTACGTCACAGATATACCGTGCATATTGAACACATCAGATAATCGTATTAGATTTGATTTTTTTTTTGGTAAAACTTTTACCTTGAACTTTAATGACATCTCAAGTATGCACTCATTCTTTCTCCCGGAATATATGGCGTATGTTTGCATCCGATGTGTAACGTCTACCTTGCGGACGTTTACTTTTGGGTCATACTGTTTTATCATTAGCAAAATTATCAATTTGGAATATCAAAAATCTTACTTAATCTTCAGCTTATCACATGAAATATTATTGTAATGAATAGGAAAATTGAAAATTGGGTGTACAATTTATTATTGTGAAATTAGTCAAACATGAAGTTTGTTTTTATTCTGAGGTTAACAATTACATATCATTGAATATCAAACAGTTAGAGCAAAATCTCAGGGTCATTGCAAAATCTCATGGTCATTACTGGGTGGAACGATTGCATGAGCTTCCGTCCGGGCCGTAGCTTTTACCATTGTTCACAGCCCAGGTCAGCGACCAGGTAAGACCCGCGCCACATGCGGTCTTTCAGCTTCCTCGAACGCACCGCGTGATGCAGTGTCCCCAGCTCCGGCGTCGTTGAACGGCTGTACTCGATGAAGATCAGAACCAGAGTCCCTCGTCGTCCGTCCTTCTCCTCCGAGCAAGACTCTGTACTTCTCGTGACGCGATGTCGGGTCCGGCTCTTGGCGAATCACCGCAATCCGCGCCAAAGGAACAGCGTCACATTGGCCCCAGAACAGACAAGAAAAAAAACACCAACACGGCAATAAATTGAGGCGGCTTCTCTATTGGCTGGATCGTCTTCCCCTACTCTCATATAGCACTCATTTACTAGGAAACGTCACTAAGGTTTACTTTTGCTAGACGGAGCCAGTTTTCGGCGGGAACTTTCCGAAACGTGCGAAAATAGAAAGCGGGTCTCAGTTATTTATGGGGGTTATAAATCCGCTTAATGTCCAAGTTGAGTGGGACCTTGTCAGCACCCCCCAAGGTGCGTGTAAATCCGGACGCTTTGGTTCCGTCACGTTTCTGTTCGTTGACACTACGCGTCGGCAATATTCACACACACCGTGGGATCACTTAGTGCCTATTGGCACTGTACCTTTTAATTCATTACAACTACCCCATCACCCGTACAATTGAAAATTATTCTATGGGATAATTTTCAATTCAGTTTTTCACTATAACTTCACTTATTTCTGGTCATTGGGTTAATGTTCCTTGTGAGTGAGATTAGTTCGTTATAATATTCTCTAACTGTTTGTGATCTTTGTTAATAGTTACATTATCAAACTTCTTAAGATATACCCATCTTCAGTTCTCTATTTTAATACAACATGTGATAGCTTTGTACTTCACGAATTACTCTAGTGCCCTACTTGATTCCTCAGTGAACTCGCGAGACAATCCAGCATGTCTTATAACTACATATTACATATCTTATGAGTAGCATGTGACATATATCATTCTCTATACAACTGATTTAAATATTTCTTAGATTGCCCTTTTTTTTAAAAAAAAATATTCATTTAAAATAAAATTACATCATTTTATTATTATAATATGCAAAATTATTTATTATCTATAATTTTTTTTAACAATTATTCTTATAATTACTTATTAATTCACTTTTTCATCACAAAAGTATCCTAACAGTTATATTTGTCAAATCAATACATGACATGAACTAGCATTTTAAATACTACCATTTTAAATCCTAATGCTTGTAATTAATTACAAAATTTTATTACAGCCTCCCTTTTTTAACAACCTCTGTTGAAATAATTTCCCAGACTGGTATCTTTTTCCAATTATTTAATATAAATACAGATTTTATTGAATGTTTTCCATAACATCAGAGGCAATTAACAGCGTCTCTGGTCATATTTGGCTGGCCAGCTGACTGGAGTAAACAAACCCCCCCTGCGATCGCTTCACTTTCTAAGGCTAGCAGGTAGCAGAGACACTGGTTCTCGACAGCGCGACGGGTCGTTTCCCTTTGTGGTTTTTGGACAAAAGATTACAGTTGCCTGCCTTTCAGTTCCCGGTTATATTCGCTAAGTTTGACTTATTCACTCTAGCGTTCTTATTTTTAAAGGTTAGCTTCTGAACCTCCCTAGCTGCTGGGTTGGCTACCATCGTTACTTACATAATATTTCCTAAGATTCCGTGCATTCTGTATACCGACATTTTTGTCACCTCCTTCGAGGACATACGCATTCGCGCCCAAATCTTTCCGGATGGTAAAAGGCCCGATATACAAGTGGAAAAACTTGGAAATTTGTTTCTTTGCAGCATCCGAAGGCCTCACACATTTTAAGAGGACTTGCTCTCCAACATATATTTCCGTACGTTCCCACGGTCCGCACGTTCCTTCCGCCTTGTGGCTTTCTCGAGCAGAAACTCCTTCACTTCTTCTTGCCCTCAGTCGCCAGTCCACAGGCATATCATTCTCGGGAGGTTTCACCAATTTTCCCCGCTAGCGTTTCTAATTCTTTTTGAAATGCATTTCAAATGGTCTGCAGTTCGTAGAGCAATGTACTGCCCCATTAAAATATTTCTTCCGATCTGGGAAAGGTGTTTCACCCCACGAGGCGTGATTTTCACTTACCAATACTCGAAAATATACCCCTAATTGTCTCATGAGTCGTTCACTCAAATTTCCTTGAGGATTTCGAACAGAGCTTCTAATGGCCTTAATTCCCGCCGCTCGCAAGCCTTCTGACCAACGTTTCGTGCTAAAGATTGTGGCATTGTCTGTCAAAAGTTTTTCGGGAGCACCACATTCAGGAATGTATCTTTTTAAAACAAGGTCCAGGCATATTTTAGTGGAGGTCTTCGAAGTCGCATATAATTTTACAAATTTTGAGAACGCGTCCACGATGACCAAGATGTACTGTTTCGCATACAATCCCTTCGGCATGGGCCCAAAGAAATCCATACATGCCAACTGCCCCGGCCTCTCAGTAATCACAGGGTGGTATTCCCCGACATACTTTATATTTGGGTGTTTCACCCGTTGGCATATGTCGCACTCTCTACTGAAGCGATCAATCGCTTTTCTCAATCCTGATCCATACCATTCTTGGCTCATAGTTTTGTATGTTCTTAACGCTCCGGCATGGCCATAATTCTTATGATAAAGACTGATAATCTTCATCAGGAGTTGCTTAGGTAACCATATTTTCCAGTCCTCGCCTGCATTCTCCCGGCGGAAACAGATGTCGTCTTTCATCGTGCACCTCATGGCAGTGTTTCGCACTCTGAGGTCTTCTCCACCAGATCCATCTTGCAAAAATCTTCGTACCTTACTAATATCTTCTTGCTTCTGCTGTTCCGTCACTATTTGCTGTCTTATTTCCTGCCTGTCTATCCCCTCAAATTTCCTTATGGCTGTCATAAATACCTCCCCTTTATCGGGAACGGTCTCTTGATTCTGTTGGTCACCTATTGCATGGCGACTTAGCCAATCTGCTACTTTGTTATCTGTTCCTTTGCAATGTTCAATTTGTAGATCATACTCTTGTAAATGCATTGCCCATCTAGTAATTCGTGCTGATGTGAACTTGGCATTTTTTAGAAATGTTAGGGCTTGATGATCTGTTCGTAATATTGTTTTCCTGCCCAGGATATATGGTCTGAATTTAGTGACAGCGAAATAAAGTGCCAAGCATTCAAGATCCGTGACATGGTATCTCGTTTCTGCGTCTTTTAAGGATCTACTTGCCATAGCTACAACTTTCAAATTATTTTGGGCATCTAGTTGCTGTAGGCACGCTCCAATCCCACGAACGGAAGCATCGCAGTTTAATATAAACGTTTTCGTGAAATCTGGATGCGAAATACATACATGATTCCGAAAGGCCTTCTTAATATTGTGGAGAGCCGTATCCTGCGCCTCTCCCCACTCCCAGCGTACTCCTCCTTTTAACAATTTATAGAGCGGATAGAATATTTCCGAAAAATTCGGTATATGTGACCGATAGTAGGAGCACATGCCGACAAACTGTCTGACCTCCTTCAACTTTGACGGAGGTGCAAAGTTGACAATCTCCTGTATTTTATCTTCGGCCGGTCGTACTCCTGTGGGCGTTATCATGAAACCCAAATATCGGACCTCCTTACTACATATTACCGCCTTATCCGGTCTTAAAGTTATTCCATTCTCGGCCATTACTTTGAATACTATTTCTAGATGTCTAATATGCTCCTCAAATGATTCTGACGCAATTAGTAAGTCATCGACGTACGTTGTGCAAAATTGTCTCATTTCGGGTGTAATTATAGAGTTCATCACTCTAATAAATGCGCTACTTGCATGTTTCAGGCCAAAAGGGATTCTTTGAAAACAATACTGGCGTCCTTCGAACAGGAAGGCGGTATAGGGACGACAGCTTTCGTCAAGTTCCACCTGATTAAATCCTGCCGTTACATCCAGCGACGACAACCATCTTTTACCATAAAATCGAGAAATTATGTCTTGGACACATTCCGGCCGCTCGCCATCTGCTTCTAGCCTTTCGTTTAATGCACGGGCATCTAAGCATATCCTTGCCGAACCGTCCTTTTTTGTCACTATAGCAATCGGGTTTACATGAGGTGACGGTTCGCGCGCAATCACGCCAGCTTCTTCCAGTGCCTTGATCGCTTCACTTGCGGCCTCACGATGTTTGTAAGGCACGGGGTATACGACTGACCGTAATGGCGATGTATCGCTGACTCGGAACTTGTGACTTTCCCTTTAACCTTGCCTGGGCGAAATGAAAATGTTTTTAGATTACTTAACAAAAGCTCCTTCACTTTCTCGCGCTGTCTTGCATTAAGTAACTTGTTCTCGTTAATTGCTCCGCATAGTGCGTCTACAATAATGTTACGTTCGTCAGACATCGCCGACAAGCATGCCATAAGCGAGTCACAGTGATTAGCATTCGGGTTATTTTTCTTTTCTGCCTCCTGCGGGAACTCCGTAACAGCGGATGGCACACTCTGGTTGTGTTTTCTCCCAATAAACTGGTTCGGAAACAAGCCCTCAACTGACTTTTCCCTCCAATTCATGATAACATTTTTCTCTGTCATCGTTTCATTTCCTATAATCACATCTGTCGACAAACCCGATACTATCACTGCAATCACCTCTATTTCTTGCTCGCCCACTTTCACATTTAGTATGGCTTGTTTATTCACTTTCCTTTCCTTCGCTCCGAAGGCAGGGACTAAAGTAATCTTGCTTGCATCAGTGATCTTTAATTCTCGTTCTCCCATTCGCAATCTGCGGACAAACTGTTCCGCCACGGCGTCCACGTCACTTCCAGAGTCCAATAGAACGTTACAATATACATCATGTACATAAGCTTGAAGGCACGGACGCCTCGCGAGTGGCTTAGTTATTCCCTGTTCCAAGTTGTCCTCATTTCTCGCCATCTCCGGTCCTCCTGATGCCAGTACCGGTCATAACCGCCTTCTGTGCGCGGTTATTTCTGTGATGCGCTCCCTGTAGTCACATCGCCCCTGGTGGCGACGTTTGATTTTCGTTTTGTCTCTTCTTATCTTCAGCATTTGGTTGTTTTGTATCTTCTGTGGTCTGCATCAAGGCGTTGCAATTTGCTTCTCTTTTTTGGTACGGTTGCTCAGCCCTGTAGCCATTCCCGTGCGACCGTTGATACTGCTGTCCCTGCTCTCGCGGCCGGTTTTCATTTCTACCCGGTTTCCCATTCCATCCTCCGTTTTTTTCCACCATGTTTATTGTGAAATTCTCCTTTGTACCCGGGAGATAGTCTGTTTGCGTTGCTGTCTCCACTCCCGAAGCGTAGCGTCAAACTGCGCTAAGTTTTTAATGACTGCTGGGTTCAACATATTTTGGACAAACTGGGGAAAATGCAGCCGTAACACTCCACATAATTCGATTTCCTCGGGCACATGATCCAACGATCTTGCCATTGCCACCATTCTCATTGCATAGGATGACATAGATTCCTGCCCGTTTGTCGAATATCGGCCATGGTACAATTGTAACCGTAACCGAGTCTGTGCCATGGTATCCCAGAACGTACCTAAGAACAGTTCTCGGAATGTGGTGTATGGCGTTTCATCCGTACATGTCACAGATAACCAGGGCAATTCTTCTTCGCCAAAAGTACTCTGGATTACTAATAATTTCATGCTCTCCGGGACTCCCTTTATTTTGAAGTAGTTCTCCAGTTTCCGGAGATATTCTTTCGGATTTGTTCCAAGGCGCACACTAAAGTGAGGGAGAGGAATTTCCACCGCACTGTAGCTCGTCTGAATCCTCGGCGCCTCTATGGTGCGATTACTTAAAGCGGTAACCTCTTCCTGGATGCTCCGCACATCTTCTCTGAGGGAAGAATGATTTTTCTTGCATTCCCCAATTGCCTTTTCCATATCCCGTTTCGTTTTTCACACGTATCCGTATTCCTGTCGACCTCGGCGTGAATTTTACTCATTTGCGTTTCGATCGCTATCGCCCGTTCTTCTGTGCTATTGGCCAAGTCCCCTAATTTTTTGTTTGTTTCACACAAGTTCTCTTCAATGCCTTTGCTGATCTTTTCCAGCCTTTCTTGTCCTTTGATTCTTGCTTGTGATTCCATCTTGAGAATCTTTACTTCACTCATTACAGAGGATTGTAATGTCTCGACCCGGCCATTAACCATTTCCGATACTTCTTTCCGCAAATCTCCTTTAAATTGTTCCATTATTTCAACCTGTTTATTCCCGAAATCATCCAGCTTTGTGTCAATTTTTTCATTTATTTCGTTCATTTGCTCTTTGGATTTTTCTTGCTGGTCGCTAAGAGCAGTAAGTTTTTCATTCATTTCCGCTCTATGGGCCGCAAACGTTTCATTCATTTCCGCTGTGGATTTTTCATGCTGGTCGCTAATAGCAGTAAACTTTTCGTTCATTTGGGCAGTGACGTTTTCATTCACTCCCGTTATTTGGGCAGTAAACGTTTCGTTCATTTCCGCTCTATGGGCCGCAAACGTTTCATTTATTTCCGCTCTTTGGGCAGTAAATTTTTCGTTCATTTCCTCTTTGGATTTTTCCTGCTGGTCGCTAATGTGTTGTAATATCCCCAAAATCTGGGAAATACCTAAATCATTTAGCGGAGGCGCTAGAATTACGTCCTGCTTGCTTTGCAATGGGTTCACTGTTTCGTCCTGGGAATCACTGATGGGAGCGCAACTATACTACCCGCTTCACTAGGAGTTTGTTCAAATTCACGATCGTGGAGTTATCTATCAAATTCGCGTTATTTCCTTCCATCGCTACGTCAAGATTTCCTAACTCCGTTTGATTCAAACTTTGTGCCATTTTAATAAACTTTCCACTCCGGAGCAGCATTCAATTTAACTTTTAGCAATCGCATTTGAAAGCAGTGTTAATTTAGAGAATCGTTTACGCCATAAAAGTTAGTCAAACCTCCTTTAAATTATCTTTACGGCCCCCCGTAATTCAATCTCCACGAACACTCCGCGAATACCACAAGGAAAATAAAATAGACAACTTGAACAAGCTTCTGGATCATCAGAATCAATAGAAATTTCGATCACACAACGGTATCAAAGAAAATGAACTAGAAGCCTCACATTTCCCGCAAGACATTAAAAACTCAATCACAGAATTTACCTTTGCGCACATAAATCGCGTATTATTAGTATTGAATTTGTTTCAAAAAACAATTAGAAAAAATTTCAGCATAACGCGAGATCTTAGTGATCATATGGAAAGAAATCAAACCAAAAATAGATGTCAGCCCGCTTTAATTTAAAATCAACCATCAACTTAAAAACACATACGTGCAGTAACACTTCTCGTGACGTATGATTTCCAGCAAACGTAATTTTTCTCCCGATACCACAGGTAAATCACAATGAATATTCTGTCGACACGTCAGCACACATAAAACACGAATAAGCAAGATACGAAAAAGATAAAAAGTAATAGCCGTCCCAGAAGACATTCAAAAATCAAACATGCCATTTTTCAACGCTGAATCGACGAAACAATCTTACCAAAACACCAGTCTCGAGAAATCGTCTCAACAGATCCATTACCAAAATTAGACAAAACCACATCACAATCGAAAGAAAACCAAAAATCATATTTCAACAACACAACAACATCATATCGACGAAAGACACATCATATTTTCACCATTGACAAACAAAAGATTTTCAACGTCGATTGGAACACATATTTATATGACATATTACACATTATTTTTGACTGCTTCCTTCCGCATTCCAGGACTAAAATAAAATAGTTCATACATTATGAGATTGGAGATATCATATTAAATAAAGCTGTCTGCTCGTTCACTGGTTCATCTGGTTCCTCACTGAAATAATGATTAAACATTTGATAGTAAAAATAATAGACTGAAAACTGTTGCAATCGTTCTATCTTCGAAAGCCCACGTTTAGGGTGCCATGTTGTAACGTCTACCTTGGGGACGTTTACTTTTGGGTCATACTGTTTATCATTAGCAAAATTATCAATTTGGAATATCAAAAATCATACTTAATCTTCAGCTAATCACATGAAATATTATTATAATGAATAGGAATGAAATTGGGTGTACAATTTATTATGTGAAATTAGTGCGAAACACGAAGTTTGTTTTTATTCTGAGGGTTAACAATTACATATCATTGAATGTCAAACAGTTAGAGCAAAATCTCAGGGTCATTGCAAAATCTCAGGGTCATTACTGGGTGGAACGATTGCATGAGCTTCCGTCCGGGCCGTAGCTTTTACCATTGTTCACAGCCCAGGTCAGCGACCAGGTAAGACCCGCACCACATGAGGTCGTCCACGCTTCCTCGACCGCACCGCTTGAATGCAGTGTCCCCAGCTCCGGCGTCGTTGAACGGCTGTACTCGATGAAGATCATGAACCAGATGTCCCCCGTCGTCCGTTCTTCTCCTCCGAGCAAGACTCTGTACTTGTCGTTAATGCGATGTCGGGTTCGGGCTCTTGGCGAATCACCGCAATCCGCGCCAAAGGACCAGCATCACATTGGCCCAGAACAGACAAGAAAAAACACCAACACGGCAATAATTGAGGCGGCTTCTCTATTGGCTGGATCGTCTTCCCCTACTCTCATAAAGCACTCATTTACTAGGAAACGTCCACTAAGGTTTATTTTTGCTAGTCCGCGCCAGTTTCGGCGGGAACTTTCCGAAAACGTGCGAAAATAGAAAGCGGGTCTCAGTTATTTATGGGGGTTATAAATCCGCTTTATGTCCACGTTGAGTGGGACGTTTGTCAGCACCCCCCAAGGTGCGTGTAAATCTGGACGCTTTAGTTCCGTCACGTTTCTGTTCGTTGACACGACGCACCGGCAATATTCACACACACCGTGGGATCACTTAGTGCCTAATGGCACTGTACCTTTTAATTCATTACAACTACCCCATCGCCCGTACAATTGAAAATTATTCTATGGGATAATTTTCAATTCAGTTTTTCACTATAACTTCACTTATTTCTGGTCATTGGGTTAATGTTCCTTGTGAGTGAGATTAGTTCGTTCTAATATTCTCTAACTGTTTGTGATCTTTGTTAATAGTTACATTACCAAACTTCTTAAAATATACCCATCTTCAGTTCCCTATTTTAATACAACATGTGATAGCTTTGTACTTCACGAATTACTCTTGTGCCCTACTTGATTCCTCAGTGAACTCGCGAGACAATCCAGCATGTCTTATAACTACATATTACATATCTTATGAGTAGCAGTGAATATATTCATTCTCTATACAACTAATTTAAATCTTTCTTAGATTGCCCTTTTTTAAAAAATATTCAATTAAAATAAAATTACATCATTTTATTATTATAATATGCAAAATTATTTATTATCTATCATTTTTTTAACAATTATTCTTATAATTACTTATTAATTCACTTTTTCATCACAAAAGTATCCTAACAGTTATATTTGTCAAATCAATACATGACATGAACTAAGCATTTTAAATACTTGCATTTTAAATCCTAATGCTTGTAATTAATTACAAAATTTATTACAGCCTCCTTTTAACAACCTCTGTTGAAATAATTTCCCAGACTGGTTTCTTTTTTTTTCAATTATTTAATATAAATACAGATACTATTTTATTGAATGTTTTCCAAGACAACAGAGACATTCATAACATTTCTACTGGTTAACTTCGACAAGCCAGCTGACTGGAGTAAACAAACCCCCCCTGCGATCGCTTTCACTTTCTAAGGCTAGCAGGTAGCAGAGACACTGGTTCTCGACAGCGCGACGGGTCGTTTCCCTATTGTGGTTTTTGGACAAAAGATTACAGTTGCCTGCCTTTCAGTTCCCGGTTATATTCGCTAAGTTTGACTTATTCACTCTAGCGTTCTTATTTTTAAAGGTTAGCTTCTGAACCTCCCTAGCTGCTGGGTTGACTACCATCGTTACTTACATAATATTTCCTAAGATTCCGTGCATTCTGTATACCGACATTTTTGTCACCTCCTTCGAGGACATACGCATTCGCGCCCAAATCTTTCCGGATGGTAAAAGGCCCGATATACAAGTGGAAAAACTTGGAAATTTGTTTCTTTGCAGCATCCGAAGGCCTCACACATTTTAAGAGGACTTGCTCTCCAACATTATATTTCCGTACGTTCCCACGGTCCGCACGTTCCTTCCGCCTTGTGGCTTTCTCGAGCAGAAACTCCTTCACTTCTTCTTGCCTCAGTCGCCAGTCCACAGGCATATCATTCTCGGGAGGTTTCACAATTTTCCCCGCTAGCGTTTCTAATTTCTTTTGAAATGCATTTCAAATGGTCTGCAGTTCGTAGAGCAATGTACTGCCCCATTAAAATATTCTTCGATCTGGGGAAGGTGTTTCACCCACGAGGCGTGATTTTCACTTACCAATACTCGAAAATATACCCCTAATTGTCTCATGAGTCGTTCACTCAAATTTCCTTGAGGATTTCGAACAGAGCTTCTAATGGCCTTAATTCCCGCCGCTCGCAAGCCTTCTGACCAACGTTTCTGTGCTAAAGATTGTGGCATTGTCTGTCAAAAGTTTTTCGGGAGCACCACATTCAGGAATGTATCTTTTTTAAAACAAGGTCCAGGCATATTTTAGTGGAGGTCTTCGAAGTCGCATATAATTTTACAAATTTTGAGAACGCGTCCACGATGACCAAGATGTACTGTTTCGCATACAATCCCTTCGGCATGGGCCCAAAGAAATCCATACATGCCAACTGCCCCGGCCTCTCAGTAATCACAGGGTGGTATTCCCCGACATACTTTATATTTGGGTGTTTCACCCGTTGGCATATGTCGCACTCTCTACTGAAGCGATCAATCGCTTTTCTCAATCCTGATCCATAATATTCTTGGCTCATAGTTTTGTATGTTCTTAACGCTCCGGCATGGCCATAATTCTTATGATAAAGACTGATAATCTTCATCAGGAGTTGCTTAGGTAACCATATTTTCCAGTCCTCGCCTGCATTTCTCCCGGCGGAAACAGATGTCGTCTTTCATCGTGCACCTCATGGCAGTGTTTCGCACTCTGAGGTCTTCTCCACCAGATCCATCTTGCAAAAATCTTCGTACCTTACTAATATCTTCTTGCTTCTGCTGTTCCGTCACTATTTGCTGTCTTATTTCCTGCCTGTCTATCCCCTCAAATTTCCTTATGGCTGTCATAAATACCTCCCCTTTATCGGGACACGGTCTCTTGATTCTGTTGGTCACCTATTGCATGGCGACTTAGCCAATCTGCTACTTTGTTATCTGTTCCTTTGCAATGTTCAATTTGTAGATCATACTCTTGTAAATGCATTGCCCATCTAGTAATTCGTGCTGATGTGAACTTGGCATTTTTTAGAAATGTTAGGGCTTGATGATCTGTTCGTAATATTGTTTCCTGCCCAGGATATATGGTCTGAATTTAGTGACAGCGAAATAAAGTGCCAAGCATTCAAGATCCGTGACATGGTATCTCGTTTCTGCGTCTTTTAAGGATCTACTTGCCATAGCTACAACTTTCAAATTATTTTGGGCATCTAGTTGCTGTAGGCACGCTCCATCCCACGAACGGAAGCATCGCAGTTTAATATAAACGTTTTTGTGAAATCTGGATGCGAAATACATACATGATTCCGAAAGGCCTTCTTAATATTGTGGAGAGCCGTATCCTGCGCCTCTCCCCACTCCCAGCGTACTCCTCCTTTTAACAATTTATAGAGCGGATAGAATATTTCCGAAAAATTCGGTATATGTGACCGATAGTAGGAGCACATGCCGACAAACTGTCTGACCTCCTTCAACTTTGACGGAGGTGCAAAGTTGACAATCTCCTGTATTTTATCTTCGGGCCGGTCGTACTCCTGTGGCGTTATCATGAAGCCCAAATATCGGACCTCCTTACTACATATTACCGCCTTATCCGGTCTTAAAGTTATTCCATTCTCGGCCATTACTTTGAATACTATTTCTAGATGTCTAATATGCTCCTCAAATGATTCTGACGCAATTAGTAAGTCATCGACGTACGTTGTGCAAAATTGTCTCATTTCGGGTGTAATTATAGAGTTCATCACTCTAATAAATGCGCTACTTGCATGTTTCAGGCCAAAAGGGATTCTTTGAAAACAATACTGGCGTCCTTCGAACAGGAAGGCGGTATAGGGACGACAGCTTTCGTCAAGTTCCACCTGATTAAATCCTGCCGTTACATCCAGCGACGACAACCATCTTTTACCATAAAATCGAGAAATTATGTCTTGGACACATTCCGGCCGCTCGCCATCTGCTTCTAGCCTTTCGTTTAATGCACGGGCATCTAAGCATATCCTTGCCGAACCGTCCTTTTTTGTCACTATAGCAATCGGGTTTACATGAGGTGACGGTTCGCGCGCAATCACGCCAGCTTCTTCCAGTGCCTTGATCGCTTCACTTGCGGCCTCACGATGTTTGTAAGGCACGGGGTATACGACTGACCGTAATGGCGATGTATCGCTGACTCGGAACTTGTGAACTTTCCCTTTAACCTTGCCTGGGCGAAATGAAAATGTTTTTAGATTACTTAACAAAAGCTCCTTCACTTTCTCGCGCTGTCTTGCATTAAGTAACTTGTTCTCGTTAATTGCTCCGCATAGTGCGTCTACAATAATGTTACGTTCGTCAGACATCGCCGACAAGCATGCCATAAGCGAGTCACAGTGATTAGCATTCGGGTTATTTTTCTTTTCTGCCTCCTGCGGGGAACTCCGTAAACAGCGGATGGCACACTCTGGTTGTGTTTTCTCCCAATAAACTGGTTCGGAAAACAAGCCCTCAACTGACTTTTCCCTCCAATTCATGATAACATTTTTCTCTGTCATCGTTTCATTTCCTATAATTACATCTGTCGACAAACCCGATACTATCACTGCAATCACCTCTATTTCTTGCTCGCCCACTTTCACATTTAGTATGGCTTGTTTATTCACTTTCCTTTCCTTCGCTCCGAAGGCAGGGACTAAAGTAATCTTGCTTGCATCAGTGATCTTTAATTCTCGTTCTCCCATTCGCAATCTGCGGACAAACTGTTCCGCCACGGCGTCCACGTCACTTCCAGAGTCCAATAGAACGTTACAATATACATCATGTACATAAGCTTGAAGGCACGGACGCCTCGCGAGTGGCTTAGTTATTCCCTGTTCCAAGTTGTCCTCATTTCTCGCCATCTCCGGTCCTCCTGATCGCCAGTACCGGAGGTTCATAACCGCCTTCTGTGCGCGGTTATTTCTGTGATGCGCTCCCTGTAGTCACATCGCCCCTGGTGGCGACGTTTGATTTTCGTTTTGTCTCTTCTTATCTTCAGCATTTGGTTGTTTTGTATCTTCTGTGGTCTGCATCAAGGCGTTGCAAATTGCTTCTCTTTTTTGGTACGGTTGCTCAGCCCCGTAGCCATTCCCGTGCGACCGTTGATACTGCTGCCCCTGCTCTCGCGGCCGGTTTTCATTTCTACCCGGCTTCCCATTCCATCCTCCGTTTTTTCCACCATGTTTATTGTGAAATTCTCCTTTGTACCGGGAGATAGTCTGTTTGCGTTGCTGTCTCCACTCTCCACGGCCCGAAGCGTAGCGTCAAACTGCGCTAAGTTTTTAATAACTGCTGGGTTCAACATATTTTGGACAAACTGGGGGAAATGCAACCGTAACACTCCACATAATTCGATTTCCTCGGGCACATGATCCAACGATCTTGCCATTGCCACCATTCTCATTGCATAGGATGACATAGATTCCTGCCCGTTTGTCGAATATCGGCCATGGTACAATTGTAACCGTAACCGAGTCTGTGCCATGGTATCCCAGAACGTACCTAAGAACAGTTCTCTGAATGTGGTGTATGGCGTTTCATCCGTACATGTCACAGATAACCAGGGCAATTCTTCTTCGCCGAAAGTACTCTGGATTACTAATAATTTCATGCTCTCCGGGACTCCCTTTATTTTGAAGTAGTTCTCCAGTTTCCGGAGATATTCTTTCGGATTTGTTCCAAGGCGCACACTAAAGTGAGGGAGAGGAATTTCCACCGCACTGTAGCTCGTCTGAATCCTCGGCGCCTCTATGGTGCGATTACTTAAAGCGGTAACCTCTTCCTGGATGCTACGCACATCTTCTCTGAGGGAAGAATAATTTTTCTTGCATTCCCCAATTGCCTTTTCCATATCCCGTTTCCGTTTTTCACACGTATCCGTATTCCTGTCGACCTCGGCGTGAATTTTACTCATTTGCGTTTCGATCGCTATCGCCCGTTCTTCTGTGCTATTGGTCAAGTCCCCTAATTTTTTGTTTGTTTCACACAAGTTCTCTTCAATGCCTTTGCTGATCTTTTCCAGCCTTTCTTGTCCTTTGATTCTTGCTTGTGATTCCATCTTGAGAATCTTTACTTCACTCATTACAGAGGATTGTAATGTCTCGACCCGGCCATTAACCATTTCCGATACTTCTTTCCGCAAATCTCCTTTAAATTGTTCCATTATTTCAACCTGTTTATTCCCGAAATCATCCAGCTTTGTGTCAATTTTTTCATTTATTTCGTTCATTTGCTCTTTGGATTTTTCTTGCTGGTCGCTAAGAGCAGTAAGTTTTTCATTCATTTCCGCTCTATGGGCCGCAAACGTTTCATTCATTTCCGCTGTGGATTTTTCATGCTGGTCGCTAATAGCAGTAAACTTTTCGTTCATTTGGGCAGTGACGTTTTCATTCACTCCCGTTATTTGGGCAGTAAACGTTTCGTTCACTTCCGCTCTATGGGCCGCAAACGTTTCATTTATTTCCGCTCTTTGGGCAGTAAATTTTTCGTTCATTTCCTCTTTGGATTTTTCCTGCTGGTCGCTAATGTGTTGTAATATCCCCAAAATCTGGGAAATACCTAAATCATTTAGCGGAGGCGCTAGAATTACGTCCTGCTTGCTTTGCAATGGGTTCACTGTTTCGTCCTGGGAATCACTGATGGGAGCGCATACTATACTACCCGCTTCACTAGGAGTTTGTTCATAATTCACGATCGTGGACTTATCTATCAAATTCGCGTTATTTCCTTCCATCGCTACGTCAAGATTTCCTAACTCCGTTTGATTCAAACTTTGTGCCATTTTAATAAACTTTCCACTCCGGAGCAGCATTCAATTTAACTTTTAGCGATAGCATTTGAAATCAGTGTTAATTTAGAGAATCGTTTACGCCATAACAGTTAGTCAAACCTCCTTTAAATTATCTTTACGACCCCCGTAATTCAATCTCCACGAACACTCCGCGAATACCACAAGGAAAATAAAATAGACAACTTGAACAAGCTTCTGGATCATCAGAATCAATAGAAATTTCGATCACACAACGGTATCAAAGAAAATGAACCTAGAAAAGCCTTCACATTTCCCGCAAGACATTAAAAACTCAATCACAGAATTTACCTTTGCGCACATAAATCGCGTATTATTAGTATTTGGAATTTGTTTCAATAAAACCAATTAGAAAAAATTTCAGCATAACGCGAGATCTTAGTGATCATATGGAAAGAAATCAAACCAAAAATAGATGTCAGCCCGCTTTAATTTAAAATCAACCATCAACTTAAAAACACATACGTGCAGTAACACTTCTCGTGACGTATGATTTCCAGCAAACGTAATTTTTCTCCCGATACCACAGGTAAATCACAATGAATATTCTGTCGACACGTCAGCACACATAAAACACGAATAAGCAAGATACGAAAAAGATAAAAAGTAATAGCCGTCCCAGAAGACATTCAAAAATCAAACATGCCATTTTTCAACGCTGAATCGACGAAACAATCTTACCATTAAACACCAGTCTCGAGAAATCGTCTCAACAGATCCATTACCAAAATTAGACAAAACCACATCACAATCGAAAGAAAACCAAAAATCATATTTCAACAACACAACAACATCATATCGACGAAAGACACATCATATTTTCACCATTGACAAACAAAAAGATTTTTCAACGTCGATTGGAACACATATTTATATGACATATTACACATTATTTTTGACTGCTTCCTTCCGCATTCCAGGACTAAAATAAAATAGTTCATACATTATGAGATTGGAGATATCATATTAAATAAAGCTGTCTGCTCGTTCACTGGTTCATCTGGTTCCTCACTGAAATAATGATTAAACATTTGATAGTAAAAATAATAGACTGAAAACTGTTGCAATCGTTCTATCTTCGAAAGCCCCACGTTTAGGGTGCCATGTTGTAACGTCTACCTTGGGGACGTTTACTTTTGGGTCATACTGTTTTATCATTAGCAAAATTATCAATTTGGAATATCAAAAATCATACTTAATCTTCAGCTAATCACATGAAATATTATTGTAATGAATAGGAAAATTGGGTGTACAATTTATTATTGTGAAATTAGGCGAACACGAAGTTTGTTTTATTCTGAGGTTAACAATTACATATCATTGAATGTCAAACAGTTAGAGCAAAATCTCAGGGTCATTGCAAAATCTCAGGGTCATTACTGGGTGGAACGATTGCATGAGCTTCCGTCCGGGCCGTAGCTTTTACCATTGTTCACAGCCCAGGTCAGCGACCAGGTAAGACCCGCACCACATGAGGTCGTCCAGCTTCCTCGACCGCACCGCGTGAATGCAGTGCCCCCAGCTCCGGCGTCGTTGAACGGCTGTACTCGATGAAGATCAGAACCAGAGTCCCCCGTCGTCCGTTCTTCTCCCCCGAGCAAGACTCTGTACTTGTCGTAATGCGATGTCGGGTCGGGCCCTTGGCGAATCACCGCAATCCGCGCCAAAGGACCAGCATCACATTGGCCCAGAACAGACAAGAAAAAACACCAACACGGCAATAAATTGAGGCGGCTTCTCTATTGGCTGGATCGTCTTCCCCTACTCTCATAAAGCACTCATTTACTAGGAAACGACACTAAGGTTTATTTTTGCTAGTCCGCGCCAGTTTTCGGCGGGAACTTTCCGAAACGTGCGAAAATAGAAAGCGGGTCTCAGTTATTTATGGGGGTTATAAATCCGCTTTATGTCCACGTTGAGTGGGACGTTGTCAGCACCCCCCAAGGTGCGTGTAAATCTGGACGCTTTAGTTCCGTCACGTTTCTGTTCGTTGACACGACGCACCGGCAATATTCACACACACCGTGGGATCACTTAGTGCCTAATGGCACTGTACCTTTTAATTCATTACAACTACCCCATCGCCCGTACAATTGAAAATTATTCTATGGGATAATTTTCAATTCAGTTTTTCACTATAACTTCACTTATTTCTGGTCATTGGGTTAATGTTCCTTGTGAGTGAGATTAGTTCGTTCTAATATTCTCTAACTGTTTGTGATCTTTGTTAATAGTTACATTACCAAACTTCTTAAAATATACCCATCTTCAGTTCCCTATTTTAATACAACATGTGATAGCTTTGTACTTCACGAATTACTCTTGTGCCCTACTTTATTCCTCAGTGAACTCGCGAGACAATCCAGCATGTCTTATAACTACATATTACATATTTATGAGTAGCAGTGACATATATCATTCTCTATACAACTAATTTAAATCTTTCTTAGATTGCCCTTTTTTTAAAAAAAATATTCAATTTAAAATAAAAATTACATCATTTTATTATTATAATATGCAAAATTATTTATTATCTATAATTTTTTTAACAATTATTCTTATAATTACTTATTATTCACTTTTTCATCACAAAAGTATCCTAACAGTTATATTTGTCAAAGCAATACATGACATGAACTAGCATTTTAAATACTTGCATTTTAAATCCTAAAGCTTGTAATTAATTACAAAATTTTATTACAGCCTCCTTTAACAACCTCCTGTTGAAATAATTTCCCAGACTGGTTTCTTTTTTTTCAATTATTTAATATAAATACAGATACTATTTTATTGAATGTTTTCCAGACAACAGAGACATTCAT
Organism: Vandiemenella viatica; assembly: GCA_031002005.1. Taxonomy (NCBI): domain Eukaryota; kingdom Metazoa; phylum Arthropoda; class Insecta; order Orthoptera; family Morabidae; genus Vandiemenella; species Vandiemenella viatica. Next base: position 19,031 of record JARYHS010015276.1, read on the forward strand.
AACATTTCTACTGGTTAACTTCGACAAGCCAGCTGACTGGAGTAAACAAACCCCCCCTGCGATTCTGCGAACGCTTTCACTTTCTAAGGCTAGCAGGTAGCAGAGACACTGGTTCTCGACAGCGCGACGGGTCGTTTCCCTATTGTGGTTTTTGGACAAAAGATTACAGTTGCCTGCCTTTCAGTTCCCGGTTATATTCGCTAAGTTTGACTTATTCACTCTAGCGTTCTTATTTTTAAAGGTTAGCTTCTGAACCTCCCTAGCTGCTGGGTTGACTACCATCGTTTACTTACATAATATTTTCCTAAGATTCCGTCATTCTGTATACCGACATTTTTGTCACCTCCTTCGAGGACATACGCATTCGCGCCCAAATCTTTCCGGATGGTAAAAGGCCCGATATACAAGTGGAAAAACTTGGAAATTTGTTTCTTTGCAGCATCCGAAGGCCTCACACATTTTAAGAGGACTTGCTCTCCAACATTATATTTCCGTACGTTTCCCACGGTCCGCACGTTCCTTCCGCCTTGTGGCTTTCTCGAGCAGAAACTCCTTCACTTCTTCTTGCCTCAGTCGCCAGTCCACAGGCATATCATTCTCGGGAGGTTTCACAATTTTCCCCGCTAGCGTTTCTAATTTCTTTTTGAAATGCATTTCAAATGGTCTGCAGTTCGTAGAGCAATGTACTGCCCCATTAAAATATTCTTCGATCTGGGGAAGGTGTTTCACCCACGAGGCGTGATTTTCACTTACCAATACTCGAAAATATACCCCTAATTGTCTCATGAGTCGTTCACTCAAATTTCCTTGAGGATTTCGAACAGAGCTTCTAATGGCCTTAATTCCCGCCGCTCGCAAGCCTTCTGACCAACGTTTTGTGCTAAAGATTGTGGCATTGTCTGTCAAAAGTTTTTCGGGAGCACCACATTCAGGAATGTATCTTTTTAAAACAAGGTCCAGGCATATTTTAGTGGAGGTCTTCGAAGTCGCATATAATTTTACAAATTTTGAGAACGCGTCCACGATGACCAAGATGTACTGTTTCGCATACAATCCCTTCGGCATGGGCCCAAAGAAATCCATACATGCCAACTGCCCCGGCCTCTCAGTAATCACAGGGTGGTATTCCCCGACATACTTTATATTTTGGGTGTTTTCACCGTTGGCATATGTCGCACTCTCTACTGAAGCGATCAATCGCTTTTCTCAATCCTGATCCATAATATTCTTGGCTCATAGTTTTGTATGTTCTTAACGCTCCGGCATGGCCATAATTCTTATGATAAAGACTGATAATCTTCATCAGGAGGTTGCTTAGGTAACCATATTTTCCAGTCCTGCGCTGCATTCTCCCGGCGGAAACAGATGTCGTCTTTCATCGTGCACCTCATGGCAGTGTTTTCGCACTCTGAGTCTTCTCCACCAGATCCATCTTGCAAAAATCTTCGTACCTTACTAATATCTCTTGCTTCTGCTGTTCCGTCACTATTTGCTGTCTTATTTCCTGCCTGTCTATCCCCTCAAATTTCCTTATGGCTGTCATAAATACCTCCCCTTTATCGGGAACGGTCTCTTGATTCTGTTGGTCACCTATTGCATGGCGACTTAGCCAATCTGCTACTTTGTTATCTGTTCCTTTGCAATGTTCAATTTGTAGATCATACTCTTGTAAATGCATTGCCCATCTAGTACTTCGTGCTGAGTGTCGAACTTGGCATTTTTTAGAAATGTTAGGGCTTGATGATCTGTTCGTAATATTGTTTTCCTGCCCAGGATATATGGTCTGAATTTAGTGACAGCGAAATAAAGTGCCAAGCATTCAAGATCCGTGACATGGTATCTCGTTTCTGCGTCTTTAAGGATCTACTTGCCATAGCTACAACTTTCAAATTATTTTGGGCATCTAGTTGCTGTAGCACGCTCCATCCCACGAACGGAATATCGCAGTTTAATATAAACGTTTTTGTGAAATCTGGAATGCGAAATACATACATGATTCCGAAAGGCCTTCTTAATATTGTGGAGAGCCGTATCCTGCGCCTCTCCCCACTCCCAGCGTACTCCTCCTTTTAACAATTTATAGACGCGGATAGAATATTTCCGAAAAATTCGGTATATGTGACCGATAGTAGGAGCACATGCCGACAAACTGTCTGACCTCCTTCAACTTTGACGGAGGTGAAAGTTGACAATCTCCTGTATTTTATCTTCGGCCGGTCGTACTCCTGTTGGGCGTTATCATGAATGCCCAAATATCGG
>JARYHS010015278.1:0-55721 GCA_031002005.1 Vandiemenella viatica
TGGTGCGACACTTAAAAAATAATTATGTAGTTAGAAAATCGTACTAAATACCAACATAACTCAAATTACAGAAATGTTTACTCGAAACAAGCGTAAAGTTTTGATGAATACGTAAAAGTGTATTTATTAACTTACGAATGACGAAGGTTGACAAAACAAACGCTTGTTCACATGAGTCAAATGCCAACTGGAAGGGTACAGGGAAAACAGTGCAGAATATCCGAGTGGGGCAACGAGTCACGCAGACTTACATGCGTTTCCGCCGGATTTTGCGGATTGCGGATCCGCTTAATTTTGTGCGGGATCCCGCGGGATTGCGGGATCCCGCTTTGCTGGATTGCAATCCCTATAATCACTTTTTGCGCAGAGGATCTCTCGCTGCATTTTTGGCGCCCCCCATATGATGACACCCGGTGCGGTCGCACCGCTCGCACCGCCCTAGGGCCGCCCCTGGTTCTGAGACTTTAAAGCTATCATTGGGATGCAAACCTGACCAGTAGCGCTGATTGTTTGGTTGCGTCCTCGCGAATACGGGCGAGTTGTGTTATAGGTCCATTTAATCGTTACGCTAAAATAGATTGAAATTACTTGCTTAAAGTGTCCCATATGAGTATTATAGAAACCGCTGGGGTAAATGACGTTTATTCCAAGTCAGCAAATGGCAGTTTGGAAAAAGAAAAGTTAATGTATAGTATAGTAAATTGTTTTCTGGAATTGCGAGGTCAATTTTTACCATGTATGTTGAATTGATTGTACCTGCTTGCTGGTGGAGATATCTAGTGGCAGAATTATGAAGTGCTGATGTCACCTCCGCCTTGAGAATTTTACCGCCACCCTGAGGTTTGTTGGACCTATGAAGCAACTTTGCCGGCAAAACAGAACGCTCATTACTGGTATAATATTGTCAAGGATCACTGGCCGGGATTACTGGAGATCGCGATTCCGCCTGGAGTCGGCGTCATAATACTAGTCAAACGCGAGACTCCGCTATAGATTCTTTCCAAAGTACATTTAACGGTTTCATGCTGGTCCAGGCTGTATTACAACCTAATTTCTGGTTGAAAATAATTGTCCAGACTGTATTACAACGGGATTACTGTTTGCAAATAATACGTTTTGGACTGACTACAACAGTATTACGACGATATTATTAATGTTTTTGTAGTGGAATCATGGAGGAAGGAAATATATGGAGGAGAAGTGTCGTTAAATCTGTGAAGCAGGCTCTAAACTCTCCCGCATGGCGGCAGCAGCGGTATTGTAACCCAAACAAATGCCGAGTTCACACTGTGTCTGATGTTCTGATTATTTCATTTTGTAATGTGCATAAGTGTTTTATAATGCCATCTTGTGTTGCATATGGTTGCACAAAAAGGCAAGAGAGGAAAGAACCTGGAATATCATTTCATAGGTAAGTTGTATTCTAATTGTTGTTGAAGTGGTAAGTGGTAATTGTAAACTTTGGCGGCTGTCTATAAATATTTAGTCATAGCTCTCAATGGGATGACTTTGTTCTCAAATTTTTGTTGGTGTAGTGTAGAAAATCAGCATACCTTCCCATTTTGCACATAATAGACTAGCATTACTTTTTAACGAGTGTTGAAAATGAGATTTAAAGGGGGGGGGGTGTTTTACATCGCGGTTCAGTTAATTTAGTATTGCGTTTTCCTTCGTCACGTTGTAGTTGATACTGTATGATGAAATTAAATGTGTTAAATTATGCTATGCAATCTAGGAATATTGATGAAGCAAACGATGTTACCGCAAATACAGTTTGCGATTCAAATACGCGTGTGTGGGTATGTCTACATAGTTTGATTCTGTAACGGCAAATGGAGATTGTGGTTAGGTCTAAATGCAGTCTGTACCAGAATGGTTTTGTTGTTCCATAAGGGACAAAGAATTTATCTATTACTGTTAGTAATTTCATGAGAACCAAGTTAGTGACAAAACGTGTATAGCGATAGAAACTACTTCCACTTCCAGCTATTCCCAATTTAGCTTACGATATATGGTAACAAAATAACTATTTTTATTCTGGTCTAAGCCTCATTTCAACCTAACCACAAGTGGTAGTCAAAACAACTGAAATATCCATTCTGCATGTCCACCATGTAATTCATTGTGGCTTTGGCAGAATTAATTTTTAGTCCAGGTCGCATATCAACCCAATCCCAGTATATCCCGAAAACTAAGCAAGATATCGAAAAATTTTATTCTTTATTTTCGATTTGTCTCGTCGTGTTATATAAGAATCGATCATTAAATTTGACTTTTGCGAAATGTTTCTTTTGTATTTCAACTGAAGACACCTCACTTTTGATACAGTATATATCGAGAACTAGGCAAGATATCGAAAATTTTTATTCTTTATTTCTCTCGTCTTTTTAAACAAGAATCCGTCATTAAATTTGACTTTGACCAATTTTTTCTTCTGACTTTCAACCAAAACCATTTCACATTTGAGACAGAATATCTCGAAAACTAAACATGATATCAAAAAAAAGTATTCTTCATTTTTTATTTGTCTCATCGAGGTACATAATAATCCATCTCCAGATTGCGACGTTACCTTAATCCTAGAGTCCCCTTTAGGTTTTTGTACATATACGCCGTGTCTGTATGGGTTAGTTCATGCCTCCCCCCCCCCACTCCTCCTCCTCCCGGCTTCACTTCATTGCGTGGTGAAGGTCGCTTGCGTCGTCTCCATATATTTCCTTCCTCCATGAGCCGAATCGCGATCTCCAATAAACCCCTCAGGCCAAAACAGGAAAAAAACTTAACCATAGATTAAGTACGTCTACTGCTGATCTTTGTTATGTTAGTTAGGTTATGTTAGTATTTGTTTCAGTTTTAGCTAGCGTTGAATCGATCACGAAAGCTATCAACAAAATGTTAAGTTCTGTTCCTGTATAGTGTGTAGTGATATCTATCACTCACTATGGAAGTAAGCCTCCTCGAAGATCGTGCATAATAGTGCTCAGACGATCGGGCGTATCCTGGGCAACGTTAGGAAAAATCCTAACCGCAGAGCATAGACCAATTTGTCTGGACAAGTGAATAAAATAATTACTATAGAAGTTCCCCTGAAAAAGAAGACTCTTTGTACACAAAAATATGGGAAAAAATGCGAAACTTAAGATGAATTTGAAATGTGGTTGTGACCTGAGGTAAACGAAGCTGAAAGAGCTTTTTATATAAATTTAAAACTCTGTTCTAGCAATTTAGCATCCATATCGACCTGGCAGGTTCTAAGAGACTCAATGGGATCTGATCACTACCCCATTCTTTTAACAATAGGATGCCTCTTCAGTAAAGAATCCCCTCCTCATCCAACAATACAAATAGGGCTGACTAGGTTCAATATAAGAGACTTATCGAAGAAAAGGCCAAAAATATCACGGGTACGATACATATAGAGAACTTAAAAACACAATATACAGAGCGGCAGATAAAGCAATACAACGAAAAAATTACAGTAATACTAGGAAAACTCGACTTCCGATGTGGTGGAATCTAATATGTTATAGAGCAGTGGTTCAAAGACGACTTTCCCTTTCAACGTACCGGAAAAATCCTGATCTGCAGCACTATATGTCATATTTGAAAATCAACCCTCGTACTAAGAGAGTGTTGAAAAATCAAAAGCGCTTAAACTGGATTCGGTATTGCGAATCCTTGGGAAAGGACTAAAAAATTTCAAACATCTGGTCCAGAGGCTTAAAGGACAACAATTTCAACACTGGTATTAATAAGATTAGCTCCTCAGTTCTAGAAGAATTTGCAGATAAAATTGCTCCTTCCACAGTACAATTTCAGGACACTAGCTTCAATCTCATCTCTAACGAAGCATCTGTTTACCAGCTGTGTGTTCCATTTTCTATGAAGGAACTTCAACAAACCCTTAAACGCTCTTCCGATACTTCTCCTGGAATAGATGGAATATATTATTATATGTTATATAATATGCCAGAATCTGGTTTACAGATATGGATGAACGAACCAATCCCAGTAGAATAGAGGACTCAAGTTATTACTCCAGTGTTAAAACCAGATAAAGATCTTACTATAGCGTCTTCCTATAGACCTATCTCATTAATGTCCTGCGTAGGTAAAACGTTGGAATGCCTTGTTAAAAACAGACTGGAATGGTGGGTGGAGTCAAATAAATTTACCCCTGACTCTCAAGCTGGATTTAGAAAAGGCAAAAGTACAGCAGATGATCTGGCGGTCCTGACTACTGATATCAATTTTGCATTCTGCAATAAACAATATTTAGGAGCAAACTTCCTTGATATAAAAGCAGCCTACGACAATGTTAACATTCCCATCTTAATGAAAAAGCTTGTCACTCTAGGAATACCGAGGAAATTGGTTGCAGGTCTATACTCTCTCTTATCCAATAGGGTAATTTATATAAGCTCGAAGAGGAATAAAGTAGATCCACGTAAAGCTACACAAGGCCTTCCTCAAGGAGCAATTTTAAGTCCATTATTATAAATATATTGTAAACAGACAATAAGGCTGTTGCGTGATTTGCATAAAAAAAGGGAGGGGGAATTATTATTAATAATTCTGAGAAATTAAATACATTTAATTTATATAATAAAGGGAGCTAAAAGGAACCAGAACCATGAATATTAGACACAACATAATATCCCATTTATTGATTCTTATGGCTTTTACAAGGCCGGGTAATAATTAACTTTATGTTAAACATAGTTAGACCAATAAAACAAGCAATACCCGACGTTTACAATCCGCCGTTGTAAGCAAACAAAAACTGAATGAAATATTTCAACAAATAAAAAAAACAGCAAAGTTAACATTGAACAACATGGCAACACAGGCCATCAAATTGAAGCTAACATTTTACTGTAACAAAAGAATATCCCAGGGGCGCCGTATAAAGTTAAAGAAAAGCATCAAAATGAATTTACATTTAGCAAGATGCTTGAAATTTACAGTGAAATATAAAATCAGCTAGCTCAGTGATTTTTAGTGGCGGGAGCAGAGTCTTATCCCAGTGCCGTTTAAGGGTTCACAAGTCCGTTAAAACCCGATGAATAGTGACCGTCTGCATCTGGTACATTACCATAAAATCATCGCCGTGAAGGAGCGTGACATGCACAATGTCACTGCAGCCGTGGAAGTCAGATAAGCGGGTACGACCGCGTTATTAGAACGACTTCCAGATAATGGTAGGCATACCATATAACATCTCGCTTCCCAAAGCAAGAGAGTGATCACAACCAGACAATGATCACCAGACGAGAGCGTGTCGGCTGACACGTCTGTTCACCAACTCGTCCTGGCAGCAAGTCGCTTAAGATGGCTCCTTCCTTCTTCTTCGGAAAGTTGCCACTCCACATGTAACAAACTCCCTAAAATTAGTATTGTGGACCCCAATAAATGTTCATGATTGGCTATCTACACATTTCCGTCGTCACGTGTATTATATCGCGTCTCGCATTCGCCGCATCCCTCCGCGCGTTTTCTGCGTGGCCTTCAGTGCAGTAGCGGAGTGGGGCGAGGTCAGCGCTCCTACCCTAACGGAAATGTAGCCGCGTGGGCCCGGCGCCGATGTGTCGCCGCGTCCTCTATTGTCCCTCTCTCAACCGTCCGAAAATGGCAGTTTCCAGCCTCCAATATTCACCACCTTTCTGAGCCACGAGCTTTACAGAAAATAAATTTATAACAATTCTACCTTGGGCTGCCCTGGTTTAAATACCCATTTAATTTATCCATACAACCCCCATTATTCACGATATTTACACGTCAAAATTTGAATATAATTAATAAAGAATTATGAATATAATTAATAACAATTTAATTATATTCATTGTGGGTGACGCTGTCACACCACAATATACCTGCTACCCAATCAAAATAAAATTATTGCAAATAATTTTATTTGAACTATTCTACCTCTTTTCAGTTGCAACAAAATCATTGATTTCCCTATAGTCTCACGGTTCTAGTTCACTCAAACTATCGCATACATGTGACCTTTTAAATATGTAGTTACGACACGTGATTCTGGTTAACACAAATTACAATTAAACGCCTTATCCTAACATGTGAAGAAAACATCATAAAACATTGATAAGTGCAAGATATAAATAAACAACAAATTAGATCTGTTCATTCAACAAACAAATGAAAACAGATTGTAAACATAACATATTAATCTTAAAGCGAGATAACTCAATTAATTATTTTCAATGGACTATGCAAATTCAGCACATGTGTTGAAGTCAGAGTTTAGCAACAACAAAATAAATAATCGCACCGAATGTCAATTATTGTGGTCGACACAAGCATGTCGAAATCACATTAATACGAAAACTAATGGAAATAAATTTCTCCGCGAATTTACATGACTTTCCCATAAGAATTCAAAGGACAGTTTTCGCAGACAAAAGATATTGCCTTCCAAATTTCTACAATCGTAGCGATGACATCACAGCGGTGAAACTAAGCCATCAGCTGTTCCCGCTTTGGTCAGTTCCGTTGTTGTCAGCAGGTACTGTACCGTTAAGCTTTCGGCTAGGGCTACCTGCTTCTCGGCCACCCTGATAGCAATCTTTCCAGGAAACTGGCTATCGGCACAGCTGTTGTCCCAAACAGCTGGGTCTCCCTACCTGCTCTTGCTGTGTTAGCGCTAATCTGTTATGCAATTACTCGTCTTCATGACTGACACTTTTACTTTCTAAACACATGCGTCTCATATTACAAATTTATGCATATGCTTCTTAAATTATTTATGTTATATTGACACAAATCAAACGCAGTCTCATTCCGCACGAAATGACCGCAAGTTTCTCGTCAGCATCTGGCATAGCTTTTGCTTTTGTGCCGGCGTCAAATTTTCCGTTTCCCTGCGCTTTGTCGGTTAGGTTCTGTGGTATGAGATTTCGCTCGTCAGCTACTGCTTACATTATAGCTCTCCTTCCGTTAGTTAAATCGCCTTGGCAGTCCGTGGTGTCTTGCATCGGTTTGGAAATATGTATTCCGAGGCTCTGCTCACAGACCTCACTTTTCCAATGCAACACCTCCGGAACCAGATTTGTCACCGTTCTCTTTCCCCAATCCAAAATTACTTGACGTTTTTTTCAAGAGGTCGCATCCAACGATCACATCTTGCGTCAAACCGGGTATTATAAGAAGTGGCAACATCAATTCGCTATTCGCGATTTTTACGGGGATAAGCGCTTGCGTGCTAACGACCTTTTCTCCTTTTCCTATTGCAGGAACCACCGTAACTTGCGTTGTGGGGATTATTTTCAGCCGTGGATTTTTATCCTTCAACCTTAGCAGAAACTTCTCAGAAATTGTAGAGACAGACGATCCCGAATCAATCAAGATATTCGCCCCTATGCCATATGCGATAAAAGATACTCGAGGACACTCTGCGCGTTTTATGAGGCTGTCGCCGGATTCCATACCTTCCTCATCTTATGCTATAACTTAACTAAATGTTCATAGATCATTAAACTATATTTACACATACCGTCCAGAAAATTGCACTCTTATTTTCTATACAACTTCCAAATTACGACAAGTCCAAATATTTGCCCGTTTCGTCACCCTTTCTGGCATGCTTAATAATTCAATAATAATGAACAATGCCTATACAGTGACCTTGAGGCGTCCATGGATCTTCTTTTGGAAAATGAGTCTGTTTGCGGAAAATGCGTCTTCACCGCATTCGACAGAATCTTGGGTGGCTTGAAACTTCTCTTTGTATCGACCTGCCAGCCAACGGAATTTCTCGAAACACCGTTTTGTAAAGCTGCAGGTGTTTGGTAGCGGATTCGGCAGATGGTTTGGCAGTTCCGGCACATGTACCGTTACTCAGATCACCGAAACGGCTGACCAAGAGGTCTTGCGTACTCGGTGCCACGTCACGAACCATCTCACTCCGACCAATTTCAATAAACCACTCAGAAAAACACTTCAAATCCCGCATTTGTAAGCGTGAATTTCCTGAGGGCAAGGAGTGAACAAATCGATCCCTTTTGCACTCAAAATTGCGGACGGAAAATTTCCACCCGACGTTCAGAGATCGTCGAACTCGGCGGACCGTTTCGCTTTTCTCCAAGCAATGATACTTTTATGGACACTTCTCTGGCTTGAAGGAAGCATGTGTACTGCGAATCTTTCGCCTCGTGACCTAGGAATGTCTTGTATTTTCTTTACTGACGTTCCTTTTCTTTCGGCCCATGATCACGCAAACAATTGAAATTCCTAACCTTAGAAATTTTTGCCTTTAAGCAGCAAATTTCCTTTATCAGACGCTGAGTGTTGAGTTCATCAAACGTCTCATTCGCAACCTGTATTTCTTCCTCAGATTGATTGTAGTGAACATTCTCAGATTCCACAGCGGCTTGCTCGTGATTTTCAAGGTCAACGGCGGCAGAATATTGCCCGCAATTAGCGTGAACAAAACTCCCGCTAGCGTTGGAATTGCTCACTTCTTTCACCTTCGATTCCAACTGCGCCAACTTCGAGTTTGTGTCCTGCATGAGCGTTTTCTGCGACGCCTGTAAATTCTGCTGCGTCGTTTTCACTTGTTCAATCGAACTTGTGATCTTCGACACCTCCGAATTTACAACCTGCAAGCTTTTCTCTGTCTTGTCCTTGACCTCGTGAACGAATTCTGAGATCTGCCCGAGATTTTGGTGGCTTTCTTGCCGTACCTGTTCGACAGATCTTTCGGTAGCGTCCAAACGCTTTGAGATTTCTGCGCTCGATTCTTGCAACGAAGTGCATGTTTCCTGAACCGCATCTGCGCGTCTCTCCAATACTGAAACGTTTGCTCGCATCTCCGATTTGAACTCATTCATTTCCCGGGTCATTTCCTCACGAAAGACGGACAATTTTCCGTCCATGCCTTTCAATAAAGCATTTTGTGATTCGGAACGTTGACTCAACATACTTAATTCTTCCCTCAATGAACTGGAAGTTTTAGTTAATTCCTCCCTCAATGAGTCAGAATTTTTATTCATCTCTTCCTTTTGCGAATCAAAATTTTGACTTAACATACTTAATTCTTCCCTCAATGATTCAGAATTTCTATTCATTGCATCAACCTGCTGTTTCATTAATCCGCTCAGCATGTTAAATAGCAAATTTTGGTCTTGAGATTGTACGGTCGCCGGTGGCAATTCTGCCGTACTTTGCGACGCGCCACGTGTTTCAACATCTGTCCGCATGGGTGGATTTTGAACACTTCCATTGTCTGGGGTTGGAAAACTTTCTAACTGTTCCCCATCTAGCGACGTATTCGAATGGATGCTGCGCGTACTCGGTGTTTCAATGCAACCTTCGTCCGCCAACGGTATTTCACGTACTTCCGGTGTTTGATCCATTGCAGTTGTTTGATCGGAAATTTTATGAATAATTGACTGATCTGCCCTATTAATGGTGCGTGATCTCAACTTCATAGATTGATCGTATGATTCAAAATTCCAATTCCGAACAACAATTAGGACAATCGACAAATAAAACACAACCGGCACGATTTAAAATCAACTGGACTCAGCATTAAACAAATTTCCGCGCAGAAATCCCCTCAACATTAAATAAAACCCATCCAAAAGAAACAACAAGGAAAAACAACGATGTTGCATGCGATACCAAAACCTCAACACATGAGCAAAATTAGCATAAAGAAAAACTTTAATTCTTATCATGCATTAAAATTCCAAAAGCACTGACTCGAAATTTACTTTTAAGTTAATCATGCTTGATGCAAGTGAAAAAAAACATTTATTTGAACAACTGATTGAAAAAAAAAATCACACATTTAAATTTAATTCAAGCATGGCAACAAATTTTAACACACAATTTATTCTAAAATAATAAAGAAATCAACATAGGTCACATCCATGGATTTTCAGACTTGTAAAATTTTTCGAAAAATTTCGACTTGGGAAATTAATTAACCAACATTCGTCTGCGCCGAATTATAGCGTCTTACAACGTATTCGAGCCCACACGTTGGTAGCGCCAATTGTAATAGACAATGTAAAGGCGGGCTGCTACGTGGGTGAGTTGCAAAAAAAGGGAGGGGGGATTTATTATTATAATTCTGGAAATTAAATACATTTAATATTATATAATAATGAGGGAGCTAAAGGAACCAGAACCATGAATATTAGACACAAAATATCCCATTTATTGATTCTTATGGCTTTTACAAGGCCGGGTAATAATTAACTTTATGTTAAACATAGTTAGACCAATAAAACAAGCAATACCCGACGTTTACAATCCGCCGTTGTAAGCAAACAAAAACTGAATGAAATATTTCAACAAATAAAAACAGCAAAGTTAACATTGAACAACATGGCAACACAGGCCATCAAATTGAAGCTAACATTTTACTGTAACAAAAGAATATCCCAGGGGCGCCGTATAAAGTTAAAGAAAAGCATCAAAATGAATTTACATTTAGCAAGATGCTTGAAATTTACAGTGAAATATAAAATCAGCTAGCTCAGTGATTTTTAGTGGCGGGAGCAGAGTCTTATCCCAGTGCCGTTTAAGGGTTCACAAGTCCGTTAAAACCCGATGAATAGTGACCGTCTGCATCTGGTACATTACCATAAAATCATCGCCGTGAAGGAGCGTGACATGCACAATGTCACTGCAGCCGTGGAAGTCAGATAAGCGGGTACGACCGCGTTATTAGAACGACTTCCAGATAATGGTAGGCATACCATATAACATCTCGCTTCCCAAAGCAAGAGAGTGATCACAACCAGACAATGATCACCAGACGAGAGCGTGTCGGCTGACACGTCTGTTCACCAACTCGTCCTGGCAGCAAGTCGCTTAAGATGGCTCCTTCCTTCTTCTTCGGAAAGTTGCCACTCCACATGTAACAAACTCCCTAAAATTAGTATTGTGGACCCCAATAAATGTTCATGATTGGCTATCTACACATTTCCGTCGTCACGTGTATTATATCGCGTCTCGCATTCGCCGCATCCCTCCGCGCGTTTTCTGCGTGGCCTTCAGTGCAGTAGCGGAGTGGGGCGAGGTCAGCGCTCCTACCCTAACGGAAATGTAGCCGCGTGGGCCCGGCGCCGATGTGTCGCCGCGTCCTCTATTGTCCCTCTCTCAACCGTCCGAAAATGGCAGTTTCCAGCCTCCAATATTCACCACCTTTCTGAGCCACGAGCTTTACAGAAAATAAATTTATAACAATTCTACCTTGGGCTGCCCTGGTTTAAATACCCATTTAATTTATCCATACAACCCCCATTATTCACGATATTTACACGTCAAAATTATGAATATAATTAATAAAATTGAATATAATTAATAAAATTGAATATAATTAATAACAATTTAATTATATTCATTGTGGGTGACGCTGTCACACCACAATATATATATAAGTAAGTCTCCCAAAGTCCAACCTCTCGGCCTCGTCGTAGGAGGCGGGCAACGACATGATGTAGGCGACAGCACCCCAGGGCGCATACCATCTGGGACTTGTTTCCCTGGCACCTCCAAGGTTGATGGTCCGGCCCGTTGTGAACTCTGAAAAGTGGCGGAGAATGAGGCTCTGGTGAAACAAGGCAGCGGCTGGCCGAAGGCGTCTGTACTCGACAGGGGCGGCCTGCAAACCAGCTTCTAATTCCCCAGCAATGGGACATACTCAATAAACTATCGTCATGAACTGTGTGAGTAAAGAGAAACTTACCTCAGGTGGACGATCGACCCGACAACAAGTCGGCATTCAAGGCAATACGCATTCCGAGGGCCTTGAGCTTACACAACAGGAGAAGTCGGAGTCTTCTGGCAAACTGCCCAGACGAAAACAGCACACATTTTTCGGAACACTAAACATCAACACACTAATCCAACCAGGGAAGCTACACCAACTAATCACTGAACTGGATAAACAGAAGATCACCATTCTTGCACTTCAAGAAACCAGTTTCACAGACGAAGATACAATGGACTACAGAAACTTCAGGATTTTCAAAAGTAAAACGGAGAGAAAGATTGGCAGAGGAGCACCGCTACTTGGAATGGCCTTCGCAGTCCACAAAACCGTTTTGAATGCAGTAAAAGAAGTCATACCCATCAACAACAGACTAATTCATTCATTCATTCATTTTATTTGGTCCTATACATCATTTACATACAACTTGTATACTGAATTAGGACAAGTCAAGGTACAGTATATTCAATATTATTCTTATCTTACTTAACAATTTTATGCCTTAAGTTAACTATAAAACGTTTAATACATTTTTTTTTACATGTTATTGACAAATATGTGCTGTAATATCCTATATAAGTACAAACCACTACTGCAAACAATTTTTTTATTCTGCCTTTCCTTCCCTCATTCATCAGTTAAATACTCTTTGATTGAGTAGAAGGCTTTATCACATAAATACTCTTTAAGCTTATGTTTGAACTGTTCTCACTTGTTACTAATTAATCTTATATCTGTCGGAAGCTTATTGAACAGTTGGGCTCCCGAGTAGGAAGGATATTTTTCAATTTTTTTTGTGTTGTGTGCGTGTAAATTGAAGTTAATATTATTACGTGTTTCATATTCGTGCACTTGCTCATTCTTTTTAACAACCTTCTTTGTGAGTGAGAGCAGTATAGTCTTATATATGTATATACAGGGAAATGTTAGATTCTTCAAATCTACATAATATTTTCTACATGAAACCATTCTTTTTTCTTTTAGTATTGTTCTAATCATGTTTTTTTTGTATTTTTAATATTCTCATTACGTTATGACACTATGGCTACAATACAAAAACAAGCACTGTACCATTGTCAACGCACATGCCCCAACAAACATAGACAACCGGAAAAACCCGAAAGATGTAGAAAACTTATGGAACAAACTAGAAACTACCGTCAGCAAAATCCCACAAAAAGATGTAACAATTCTCCTCGGAGATTTCAACGCACAGCTAGGCAGAGAGAAAGAATACCAAGAAACCATAGGAAAATTCCCGGCCCACCGATTTACCAATAGGAATGGAATCAGAATGGTAGAGTTATGCCAGCAGAATAATATCAGAATCATGTCTACATCACTTCGTCAGAAACCAAGAAGAAAAATTCCTAGAGATCACGAGTAAATTCAATCGGAGAATTCCAAATCGACCACGTAGCCATATCAGGAAACTTCAAGAAAGAAATTCACAATGTTGAAGTCAGAAAAGGCGTTAACATCGACTCTGACCACTACCCCACAAGAGTCAAGATTACAATGACACCTCGTAATTGCTTCAATAAAATAACACCACTACCCAAATTCGCTCTTACCAAACTACAGTCATCAGAAATCACCACGAGGTGGGAGGAAATACCTGCAAATAATTGAATAGAATTCAAAGAAAAAATCACCTCGTTGGCTAAAGAACGAATTCCATTAAAACAGAAGTACAAACACCCATGGTGGAATGAAGAATGCAACCAAATAATAGAATACAGGACAGTTGCATTCAAGAAATATAGCGCTCACAAATCTTCATAAAACCAATCAGAACTCGATGAAAAGAGAAGACTAGCCACAAAAACTCTCAGAAAAACCAGAAGACAATACCTGAATAAACAACTGGATTCAACTGAAGAAAACTTCAGAAATTATAATGCTAGAGACTATTATACAAAATTTGCAAACAAAATTAAGGGCTTCTCCTCACAGAGTCTTTGCTTTAAACATGGAAAATTGGCTCCAAAAAACAGAGAAAACTGTGAACTCCTCGCTACCTACTTTGAGCAACTGCTAAATTGCCCAGAACCAGCTGAAGGGTTCTCAGAACAATCAGGAGAAATCAATCCAGATTCACTAGCACCAACAATAGAAGAAATTAGGGAGCATATTCAGAAACTCAAAAATGGGAAGGCATCAGGAGAAGATGGCATAGTGGCGGAATTCCTGAAAAATCTAGGCCAGAGCTAACTCCAAGAACTAACCAAAATCATCAGACATTGATGGAAGACAAACAAAATCCCGAAAGACTGGAAGTATGCTCTCATACTTCCCCTTCACAAAAAAGGTGACTGCACCAGTATGAACAAATACAGAGGAATATCTCTCCTATCAGTCTCCGCAAAAGAGCACAAGAAAAAATCGAATACAAAATTAACAGATCGTGCGCAGAGCAAATCTTCAACCTAAAAACCATCTTAAAATACAGATCAATCAGGCACAAGAAAACCATATGTACCTTTGTAGACTTCAAGAAGGCGTATGACTCCATCGACAGGAAAAGCCTACTCAACAACATAAGGGAATATGGTCTGGACAATAAATCAAGAGAATTAATCAAACAGACACTCACCAACACCACAAACAAAGTAAAATTCATGGGAGAACTCTCCAGAGAATTCGAAACAAAAACTGGCATTAGACAGGGTGATGGTCTCTCACCAATCTTATTCAATATAGCCCTGGACAAAGTCATTAGAGAATGGGAGAAAACGAACACGCCACTAAAACTAGGCAGAAACAGACTAAATATCTCATGTTTGGCCTTCGCAGATGATCTGGCTATTCTGTCAGAAAGTGAACAACAAGCCATCAAACAAATAGAATCACTCAAAGAATTAGCAGAAAAAATGGGACTAAAAATCTCCTTTGAGAAAACGGTTTTTCTTGGCACACAAACTGGACACAAAATATGGAAAAACCAACAGAGTCACCAAGTTTAAATACTTAGGCTAAATTATCAGTCCAACAGGACTCGAAAAGAAGGCACAACAAAACAGACTCAACAAAATGAAAAAGGCTTTCGGACAGACTTGCAACATCTACAACAAAAAGAACATAGGAATTCAATCAAAAATTAGACGCTACAATACAGTTGTTAAACCAAACGCTCTATACGCCACAGAAACACTCACACTTAACTCTAAGAGGGATATCAAGAACATCCAAAAAGAAGAACGAAGAATAATCAGGAAAATTATTGGACCAACCAAAACAGAAGAAGGTTACAGACTGAAGTCAAAACAGTAGAGTCCCACTCAAACATAGCCAACGACATCAGAAAACGCAGACTAAAATTCTACGGTCACATCTACAGAATGCCAGATCACAGATTAACAAATCGGATATTCAAACTCATGCAACCATTAAAAATGCCAAACAGTTGGTTCGATCAAGTAAGACAAAACCTGGAAAAAGCTAAATCTAGAGTTCAGAAATCCTAGATCGTAAAATCTTCAGACAAAAAATACACGACTGGGTAGTCATGCCAGAAATCAAAGTCAAGAAGACTGGCTCAACATGGACAGAAGAGAGAAAACTTGCCTTCAGTAAACGCATGCGAAAATACTGGAATGGCAAAAGAAACTCAGACAGAAAATGACTATGTTTTGTGTGATCTGTATAGGTCTATTCGCATAAAATAAAATAAATAATAATATATAAGTCATCAATTATCGCCTAGAGTAAAGACACTCCAATTCACAAATTACGTCGTTATATACACTATCAATGAGTCACAGACGGAAGTTCAGAATACCTTGAACGAAGCAATAATAGTCCTTATGCAGTGGTTACTGAACAATGGCTTAAAACTATCATGTGAAAAGTCGACAGTTATATTCTTTTCAAAAATAACAAATCTGTATAACCATGACAACCTCCAATTAGGAACATATAACCTTCCATTAAGGAGACAAGGTCGATTCCTTGCGATGATCTCAGATAGCCGGCTCACCTGGACTCATCACCTAGTTGCAAAAGGTGACGCACGACTAAATATAATAAGAATGGTTGCTGGTACTTGGTTGTGCTCCCACCCCAAAAAGCTGTTGCTACTGTATCGAACACTGATCATGTCGCTACTGGATTATGGTAAAATGTTTTACCTCAACGCCAGAAAAGACGCACTTCAAAAGTTAGACAGGCTTCAGTCACGCTGTCTCAGAACCTGTGTGGGAGCTATGCGCTCCACTCCAACAAACGCCTTACTTGTTGAATCAGGGAAATTACCTCTTCATATCCGGCAAAAATTCCTCAAGGAAATGTTTCTATTTTTAAAATTAGCGTACAGTGAACACCCACTACATGAACGTTTAAAGGTGATGGAAAAGTTAATTAACCATGACAAGAATAGTGCTAGGCTTCCACTTCTTAATGCCTACTCATTCTGGAAAAATAGCAAAGATAAGGTCGTATTCTACAAAACACACCCTATATATCTTGAACCCTACGAACTACGTCTAGAAACAAATCATGTACACTTTTTGAAGTAGACAGAAATCCAAACATTAATCACAAAATAATCAATTACATTTCAACATTAGGTGACAATGTATTTAATATTCATACAGATGGATCGAAGGTACCAGGCAAAAGCAGAGTAGGATGCTCTTTCTTCTGCCCCATCAAAGGATTTTCTGACCAGTATTCTCTTCTGGAAGAAACTTCCATCTTCTCAGCTGAGGCTGGAGCTCTTCGAGAGGCAGTTAAATACAGCCGCAAATGCGGCCATAATAAAGTAGTGATTCTGACAGACTCCCTCAGTGTGCTTAAGAGACTGGAAAACACAAATTGGACAATCACCTATCCGTGTTAATAATGGATATCACGAAACACTTAAAGTACAATAGGGAGCTAGGAATTACGACATATCTATTATGTATTCCATCCCACAGTGGAATAAAACACAAGGTACAGGTGGAAATGTTGGTTAAACAAGCTATATACGTGGGCCAAAGAGAGGACATGAAACTTTTGGTCACAGACATGATTCCAAGCATTAAAGAAAGTGCAATGGTCACTTGGCAAGAAGAGTGGAATAAATCAAAAACCATTAAAGGCTCACACTATGGAAGTGTCCAATCAAAAATGTCAACAAAACCATAGTTTTACAAGTGCAACATCAGCAGACGCCTTATTAACACTATTTACAGAGCTCGTTTCCATCACGGGAATTTCCCAAGCCACCTGCACCAGACAGGGATTCGAGAATCTCCTCTTTGTGATTTTCAAGACCAGGCTATTGGAGACATAAATTATATAATATTCTCATGCAAAAAAATTTAACCCTCATCAGGATAAAATGATAAGTGAACTAGCCAGAATGGGAATCCCCCTACCCACAAATTAATCTTACTCCTAGACAGTGATGCTAAAGGGGTATATAAATGTATAATAGCATAATTAAAAAATAGAGCTATTGAATTTTAAAGGTCTGAAACTGTTGCATATCAGAAGATTGTTCTTAGAAATTTTTAATAATAATTATAAAATAAACAATGGTCATTATTGGCGGGGATTTAAACTTACCAGGTGTTAACTGGATAGGAAATCAGATTAATAATAAAACGGAGGAAAGATTTGCAATAAAAACTTGATGAGAGAAGGAAGCTTCCCACAAGTGGTTGAGCAGCACCAAACAGGTTGGATATCTTCTTAATAAAGCCTGATGATTACCTTAACGGGTGTCAAATAACTGAAGGTATTCATGATCACAGTAAAGTTCTGATAGCTATAAGGGGATCCAGTAAACCAGTGCCCAGAATTGAAGGGAGAAATAGGTACAATCATAAAAAGCACAAATCGCAGAACTGAAAAGATATTTCAGGAATAGTTTCACGCAAATGGAAAATGGCACAAATACAGTGGAGTTGAAGTGGGAGGAGTTCAAGGAGATTATAAAAAAGGGTAAAGAAATAATTATTCCAAATCAGAAAATAGAGATACTAAACCTACATACTTCAACAGAAAAGTGAGGAGGTTAAGGTTGTTGGTGAGAAGAGAACCTAACAGAGTTAAGAAACAGCAGGGCAGTAGGAAATTCTTGAAACAACTAAACAAGGAACTAATAATGTCAAGGAAACTGGCTAAAGGTGAGTTTGTGAATAATATTATTGGTGCAGGGTGACCACTGACTGATGCATCTAGAAATTTCTATGGCTATATAAGAAAATTAAGGCCATTGAGACAACTATAGATAAGGATGGAGAAGAAATGACAGGATTTAAAAAAGGCCAGAGTTATTAAGTAACTATTTTGGTGAGACCATTAGAGACTATGATTCAGGAATGGTAGGGGGGAGTTCGGAAAACGAGCCTGTCGGCACTATTGGAAGTGAGCAGACAATATAATTTGAAATTCAATAAGAAGATACAATTAATATTAATTGTATTTGCGATGGAGCTAACGCTCTGGTGGCATTTCCCCTAGTCATCTAATTACCTCTTCTTAATTTTTGTTTTAAAAAAATTCTTTTCTAACTGGCGTGTTAAATTTCTCCCCATTTAATTTACAAATTTTAAATGCATTAAGCGTTTTTTGTAAATTATTCATCCCTTCACATGGTAATTTGTTCCAATCCCTAATATCCTTACCAACAAAGGAAACTTTTCCTACTCCCTTACGCATTAAAACGAGTGCCAGCTTGTAGTCATGGTCGCTTTTCCCCCTGCTATGCACTATGCCTCTAAGCCTCATCATCAATATATGCACTATACATAATCAGCATTTCTTCACTCTCCTCCTTCACTCCATTGACTACCAATTCAGCTCCTTTATTATATCACTTACTGACTGGGTCCTGCGATAATTTACACAAACAAATCCATCTGCTCTTCTTTGCAAACCCTTCAAATCTCGTATTTGAGAATCAAAATGTGGTCCCAAACTGCACCAACACATTTAACCAATGATCTGACTAGTTTTGTAACCCAATTCCCTAACTTCTCTGGTACATCCTCTCATCACAGTCAGCAGTAAATGAAGGATGTTGTAACCTTTTCTACCACCTGCCCAATGTGCTCTGCCCAATTGAGTTTGTTTCGAACATTATGCCAAGATATGTACACTTCAAGCCATTTACAAGCAATTCTGACCCCACCATATGATCAAATTAACCTTTAGTTTTTTATCTGGGTACTTAATAAGCTGACTGTTCCTGCATTTATCTTAATTCTATGCTGACGTACCATTTAGATATTCTATCCAGGTCACCCTGCAGCTGTTCACAGTCTTCACCTGTTTTGATCCTATTGTATACCATTATACCATTTGCAAAACAAAAAAAAAAGCCATTAAGTTCTGATCGTAACCCATCAACACTATCATTCATTAGAATAATGAACAGCAACGGTTCCAATACACTACCCTGTGGCACTTGTCGGAGAAAAGATTGAAATAGTGTGCCGGGATAGATAATTGCAGTTCCTTCCGACTCTCAAATTAGTCCCCTATTTGATTAGTTTCGACCACCTAAGGTAAGGACGATCAGACTTCGTTAATAAAATTGATCTCGGCCGCCACCATTAGCTGGCTAGGGTACAAATCAATACTTATATAATGAAAAGTTTCTTCAAATAACTCCACTTGTATGCAGAACACTAACCAAAGATTTATTCACCGTTTTGAACTGCACAAATGTACCCGGCCACCAATGGAAAAAAAGTAATTAAAGCACATACAATTAAAGTTACTTGTAGTGACTATATAATCCTAAGATGCAGGTTCTTCAGAGTGTAAAAACAATTCTTTCCATCACTTTCACAAAACCCAGAGGAACGATACACACGACGTTCTCTGCACGACTCCACACACTCTCTCTCTGATCTCACCATCAACTGTCAGTCTCGCAAGTCACCGATACTCATAGCATTCGGTACTTGGCATAGAATAAATATAATTAAAATAAGTTAAGTACTGAAGGGGCAAGCCTACTGTAATGTGACAACCCCTTCCATGTCACGGTTCTAATGTGAAGCCGCAGGCAAGACATTTGAACCTGGGACATATTTTAGGTTAGTTGTTAGTAGGTAGTTACACAAAAAAAATCCCTACTTGATACAAGAACACCATGAATTAAATTACTATACAAGAGTATTGGTGGCCGGTCCCTACCGAACAAAATTACAAACATATTCACAAAATTTCATTCACATACAGTTAATATCTACCTGGAAAGAAAGTACAAAATTACAAATAATAATTTCGTGAGGTTCACGTCTGTTCCTCACTCAAACGCACATGAACATTAACATCATTACATTAGTCATAGTTTTTTTTTTTTCTGTGGATAGAATCTCACTCTCTATCCAGGATACATCTTTGTCAGTGAAACACCAGATTGTTATTACCAGAGCTTCCCATGATAAGGTAACTTTTCCTTTCTTTGGAGATGCTCGGTTAAAAAATGAGGTCAATGACCTGAAGGTTTGTCAACCTAGCCTTCAACAATTGCATTTACACTTACTACCCCTTCCAAGAAAAACGAATTAAGACTACACCAAACACTAAAAGAACATATTTATAGTTCTGTTAATTACACACAACGACGTCTATCCTTCCGACACATCCTTGAGGGGTTACTGGGTGTTCGGGGTAGGGAACTACCCTTAAGCACTACAGGGCAAACCCTCCAAAAAAAACTTAGGTACAAATACTTATTACCCTTCTAAGAACTAATCTGCTAATTTAAAAGGCTTAAGAGATATGACATTGTATGTACCCTTTAATTTTTTACTCTTTGGATATTCCATCGTATACGCATTTTCTCTTGGTACTTCTTTCACCCTATAGGGCCCTTCATATAAAATCTTGAACTTCTTTATTTCACTGTTTAGAAACGATGACTTATAATGCGTTTGTATTAGTACCAAATCTCCTTCCTTATAGGAGGTAAATTTCTTCTTCCTATCATGTCTGACTTGCCTCTCTTTTGCCTTCTTCTCAAGAGTTTTCCTCGCTTTCTCTAATTTCTCTTTGTAATCTCCTTCCTGTTCCTCTGGGAATTCAATAATTTGAGTAACTAATCTCTTCACTGGCTGGTTAAACATCAGCTCGAAAGGCGTCATTCCTGTGGAACTGTGAGGAATAGCATTCAATACTTCCTCCAACCTGTTGACTTCCCTCGCCCAACTTTTATGGTTGTGGTGGCAATATGTCCTGAACCATCTCCCGATCTCTGCCATAATTCTCTCAACCACATTACCTTGAGAATGGAAATACGACGTCCGTAGGACTTCAATTCCCTTACTCTGCATTGTATCAACCCACACTTTGCTCGCAAATTGTGAACCATTGTCGGATATTATCTTCTTACTCTTCCCTAGCTCCACAATATAGTCTCCAACAACCCTACTTAGTATTGCTTTAGTAGAAGCCTTCTTTAGAGGATACAACTTAACATACTTGGTGAACACATCCAAAACCACTAATATTTGAGTCACCCCCCTCTGGACATGGGTAGGGGTCCATACAAGTCTATAGATACTAATTCTCTAGGTTCAGAGGGTAGTATACTCTTCATCCTTCCCAATCTTTGTACATTATCAACCTTAACCTTCTGACAAATTTCACAGGTTGCCAAAATTTTAGCTATCCTCCTCGCCATGTTTTCAAAATAACAGTGTTCCCTTATGATTAAGTAACACTTGTTAGCTCCAAAATGGCCATAGCTGTAATGATGGTGCCAAATCCATTTATCTACACAATGTTCTGGTATCCAAAGCCTCCATTCCTTAGTATCTTCAACCTTCCGGAAGAATATCACACCTTTATATATACAATAATATTTACTTAGTTTTCCTTGATAGTCTACTTCCTCTATACTGCTTCTTACTGCCCTCATCACTTCATCCTTATCTTGTTCGGCTTCCATATTATTCAACCAGTTTACTATTTGCCCTTCATGTTCTACTTTTGACAAGAAATTCAAATGCACTTGCCGAGCATCCATGTTGTTAATTCCCCGTTCGGGTAACCCCACAGGTAATCTCGACAGGCAATCTGCGACTATGTTCTCCTTCCCTGGTATGTATCTTATAGTAAACTCAAATTCCTGAAGTAACAGTTGCCCACCTAGTCAATCTTCCATGGACCAATCTGCAATTCATTAAAAATGATAGAGCCTTATGGTCGGTAAAGATAGTCACTTTTCTTCCCAGGAACAAATGTCAAAACTTTTGAAAAATCCATACAATCGCCAAAGCTTCTTTCTCCGTAATGCAGTATCTGAGTTCATGATTATTTAACATTCTACTTGCAAACGCTATTGTCTTGTGAATTACTTGCCCGTCAACTTCCTCTTCCTGAAAGATCACGGCCCCTAAACCGTAGTCCGAGCTGTCCTGTCGTGAGGCACAAGTCTAGCTCCCAGTTTGGGTGTGATAAAACTATCCCCTGCCAGTAGAGCATCCTTGATTCCGTTGGAAATCCTCTTCACACTCTTTCCGTCCATAACCATTGTGAATTTTTTTTCTCTAGCCTTCGCAGATGTATGCTGTTAAGTTGTTGATCAGGCACAAACTTCCTGTAGTATCCGCACAACCCCAGGAAACTCTTTAATTGGGTTTTGTTAGTTTGTCTGGGAAAAACTCCTGATGGCCTCAAGTTTGGATTCATCTATCGAAATTCCCTCAGGGGTGATAACGTGTCCCAAAAATTTTAGTTTTATTCCTCAGAAACACGCATTTTTCCAACTTTATAGTCATAGCCTCCATCCTTTAAGGCTGTTAGGACTTGCCTCAGCACATTCCAATGCTGCTCGATAGTACTGGTGGCAATGATAATATCATCAACATAGACTTGTATTTTCTCTAACAACTCCTTTCCCAAAATTTGGTCCAATGCCCTAATGAGTTGGCCACTGCATTATTCAACCAAAGGGTAATACTCTGAACTGGTAACATCGGCCTTCAAATCTAAATGCCGTGTACTTCCGGGAATCTTCGTGAATAGGCACTTGCCAATACGGACGAAGTTAAGTCTAATGACGTGAGGAATCGGGCACCATGGAATTTCTGAAGCAGGTCATCTACGGGTTGTGGATGATCCCTCTCAGTAAGTAAGATCTTGTTAATTCTCGCGCGTCCAAAACTAGGCCTAATAGCTCCATCTTATTTGGTTACCACCACGACAGGATTAACATAGTCACTTTGTGACCGCTCAATTATTCCCCATTCCTCCATACGGTCCAATTCTTCTTTCACCTTGACTCTTTTCGCCAACGGTATGGGATAAGGCTTTACCGCAAATGGTTTATCTTCTCTGACCTTGAACCGGCAACTATATCCCTTCGCCAGCCCCGGCTTTTCGGAGAAAACCTCCGAAAACTCATCCAAGATTTCTTGTGGCTATTTGCCACAACTTCCTCCTGCCTGTTCATAACCCCTGATAATCGTCTTCGTAGGACTTTTGTTCTTCCTCTACTACTTCTTCACTTCAGCGAAGGCTATTCTTAACCCCTGATTCTCTTTTGAATTCTCATAAGTACTGGTCCTTATGCCGACTTGCACCCTTTCTCCTTTTTACTGAAAACTCCGTATATCCTCTTCCATAGTACAAGGACACTCCGGCCTCACCAATCCAGTCCACTCCTAGGATGCACCCCACGTTCAGTTCCGGCACAACATACATAAAATCTCCACTGTAATTCCTTCTATTTTTCCTTCATCAGTACTTGTTTTCGTACCTTCTTATTCCCTTTCCAGTTGCCGACATAATCATTATCCAATTTATTGGCCATACGGTAATTCCTTAACACTCGATATCTTTTCAACCACTCTCTCCGAGATGCATGACACTTCTGCTCCGGTGTCAATCAATGCCTCAACACACATTCCATTCACTTCAATCTCCACTGTCGGTACCTTGTGCACTCTTTGTCGTAATTGATTGTCCTCCAGTAACAGATCATCCCTAGGGTTGTTAACATATATCGAATTTACATCGAAACATCCACAAGACACATTTTCCTCCTTCGCCTTAGTGATCTCCTCACGTTCCTCTTGAGTGAGTAGTTCCCACACCCCGGAGTTATGTTTTTAATGTTTTCCTTGTTCCTCCTAAGGGTGGTTTTTTCTATAATTAGCTTTTTGAAGTTAGTCGAAATTACCCCTTCCACCTCAATTTCCATAATTTCTCCATCTTCTTCACCAAAATCGTCTGATTGGATGATTTGTTTGATTGGTTCATTCACAAATTTACAGACCCGCTCATATTCCCCTAAGGACTCACCAACCTCTTCCTCTTCACTGTTCCAACTTTCAGTCTTTTCTTCGCTCTCCGCCAATTCTTTCATTTCAGATACCTCTCCGCACGGTAATACCCTCGTTTGGATGGGTCCATCTTCCCCATTTTTCATGAATCCTTGCTCACACCCTACAGTAGGAATCTCCTCCCCGTTTGCTATCCGTATCATCCCTTTATCGCCGAAGGTATATAATCTCTGTTCACATTCTTCTACAAGCTCCAGCGGTTCATCTTTCTCCCTATCAGAAAGTGCCTCTCTTTCCGTTAGGTCTGTTTCCTGTCCTGATAATTTTCCACCAGTGTTAAGGTTTCCGCTCATCTTCAACATATTCAAATAGGTGAGGTCATTTTCCTCATCTTCATGATTCTCACTTTCCTCAATCTTCATTATTGAGTCTTCCGTGTCTCTGCAGTACTTCCATAGGTCTCCAACCCTGGCGAACTGGCATAATTCAACTCCCTTTCCTTGAACAAACATAGAACCTGAGATACATGGCACAATTCTACCGTCCTCCTTTATCATTTCCTCCGAATGTACAACAAACTCCGCTCCTTTCTCTGTGGTCACTCTTTTGCCTCTAGTTATAAGTGGTGAGTTTACTTCATCTCTTCCTCCTCGCTTTATAGGTGATCCAACTGTTTTTACTGCCCCTGGTCGGACCAAAACAGTGGCAGCTAACAGTTTCCCCTCTCTTGTTTACCCTTCGGTGGGTCACTTGGCCCTTTCGATTTGTTTTCGTATTTTCCCCCTTGGTCATGGGTTCCATTATTCGTTCGCTGGTCCCGCTCTCTGCTCCTGCTTCTGTGTGCTCCTTGATCATTCTGATGGTTGCCATAGCCTCTACCATACTCGCGATTGTCTCGTCTCCCTCGCCAATGTCCTTGTTCATTGTTACGTCCTCTTTCTTGATAACTGTTATAGTCTCCTCCTTCTCTTCCTCGAAAACCATTACTTCCACCTCTCTCCTGAGGTCTCTTCTGTCTCATTCTTTTCTCTTGAGAGTCAAGCCGTCCTAACATAGCAATGGCTTCAGTTACATTGTCGATGCGATGGCTCGCAAAAATAAGTTCAGTTGGCTCAGGCAACCTAGCCATAATTATTTCAACATATTCGGCTTCACTGTACGGTCTGTCGAGATGTTGACATCTCGCCAGGCACTTCATAAAAAAATCCTGTTGCGTCTCCCTTCCGGGAGCATAAGACTGTCCATGCATCAAATCTGATTTCACAGCCACTTGTCTCTCCACCGACCAGAAGTGCTTCAAAAACTCTTCCTTGAAAAGACTATAGTTTTGAACTCTTTAGAAAATCTGTCACCCCACAGACTGGCTCTCCCCTTCATATGGCCATGGACTAATTTTATTTTCTTGCTATCTTCTGCCATCTGAAAAGATGGGTCGGACTCAAAATCTTCTAAAAAGTCTACCGGGTGTAATCTTCCAGAATCATCAAAATTCTCAAATTCCTTCTTTTCCTCTCCCAAAAATCCCGGAAAGGATAGACCTGTAAAATTCCCTTGATATTTATTTACCTCTTCCTTAATAATACTCGGTATTTGCCTCCTCAAATTTCCTTCCACCTCTTGTCTAATTAGAAGTGGAACCAACATTTCCGTTCCGGGTGGCATATCACCTTGCTCTGCTACCCCTTCCATTGCAGATTGCTTGGTCTCCAATTTTTTTTTTTTTTTTTTTTTTTTTTTTTTAAAAGATCAAAGCAAAACCAAACTTGAATGAGGCTATGAGGACAATAAGTTACTCTAGCAATAGGCTACCTATTCCCCAAACTTAGATAAACAGGTCAAAGATATATCTTTTCAGTTTCAAATCAACTCACAACAACGCCGTGATAACTCGTCAAATGAAATAAAACAACACAGTATATATATTCCACAACCAAAAACAGATTTGCACCAAAGAGAAAAGAAAGGAAACAACGTAGGCTGGCTCTTAAAACAGTTAATTTCACTTCTCCAATCTGCTGCTGTAAATAAAACACATGTAGATAATACAGTAATTATACTTTTATTTACTACTGCTGACTGTTGGTGTCGAACCACATATGCAGACTACACTGTCTCGTCGCTCAATGGTACTACCACCTGAAAATGGTATGCACAGAAATAGTTATAATTGTTAACGTAAAAGTTTTCGCGTCTTCCTCACGCAATTAATGTCTTTGAAAAATGTAAATAATTGTAATCTATTTTATTTTATTTTTCCAGAAAGGAAAAAAACTTCATTCGTAAGTAGAACTGAAATTTGAAATTTCTGTACAAACAAAATCTTATGGGAGAGCGAAATAAAAATTTTCCGCGAGTATAAACTCTTACTATTATGCTATAAATTTTCCGGAATAACAACCGATGATACAGATCTTTGAAACAAAATCCCGTTAATCTGCTATTCTTTTACTTCAAAATTATTATATTTAAAAAAATATTCCCGGTTGTTTAATAGTATAATGTTGCCTGTTAGATGTCTTCTCAACTCCTGCCGCTATTTTCTGCAACATATTCACTGCTCGTCTAATCCACGATTTGTTGTTCTGCTATCTGCGTTGCGTTATTCACAGGTACTGCATCGCTGTATCCACTGCTGAAGTAATCGTCTCTGGTTATCTGTGTTGACTCTCTTGCGCTACCGTCTTTGCACAAGCTTGCTGTTCGTCGAGTAATTCTTCTCGCGCGTACCGTCTTTGGTTGAATCCGCTTCGCGATTATTAACGGTTGTTCAACTGTTTATTCTTACGCCACGCACTCAACACTCTTTTTGTGATTTAGACGGTCTTTCTAAGCACTTCAACCGCCTATTAAATTCACAAGTCCTGTATTTACGGTCGACATGTCAGAGAAAAGATTGAAATAGTGTGCCGGGATAGATAATTGCAGTTCCTTCCGACTCTCACAAATTAGTCCCCTATTTGATTAGTTTCGACCACCTAAGGTAAGGACGATCAGACTTCGTTAATAAAATTGATCTCGGCCGCCACCATTAGCTGGCTAGGGTACAAATCAATACTTATATAATGAAAAGTTTCTTCAAATAACTCCACTTGTATACACAACACAAACCAAAGATTTATTCACCGTTTTGAACTGCACAAATGTACCCGGCCACCAATGGAAAAAAGCAATTAAAGCACATACAATTAAAGTTACTTGTAGTGACTATATAATCCTAAGATGCAGGTTCTTCAGAGTGTAAAAAAAAAAAAAACAATTCTTTCCATCACTTTCACAAAACCAGAGGAACGATACACACGACGTTCTCTGCACGACTCCACACACTCTCTCTCCCTGATCTCACCATTAACTGTCAGTCTCGCAAGTCACCGATACTCATAGCATTTGGTACTTGGCATAGAATAAATATAATGTGACACACTCCTATTTTCACTTCCACCTCTTTTGATAATGCTTTTCCCCTTCTAACACTTTGATTTCTGGCTTTTAAGAATTTCTCTACACAGCAAGTAACTTTTTCATTCAACCCAATTGATTTCAGTTTACTTAAAACCACTTTATGGCTCACTCTGTCAAATGCCTTAGAAAGATCTAGTGCCACACTATCAACTTGGACTCCCTTGTCGATTAGGCTATTTGATTATTTTTTGGAAATGGTTTTAAATATTCCACTTAATTTTGTCGGGGATCGCACTGCTTTCATTGATGGATTAGTTCCGACATTTCGGCGCCCAGTCTGGTGCCTTCATCAGGGTTTCCAGAATCGAAATATCACTTGTGATGGTTTTCACACAACTCCGTCGCTGAGCTAATTGTTTTGGTTATCGGCAGCAGATGTCAACTGATCCAGAGATGTAATCTTGGTTGTCTGAGTTGAGCCGCGTCAATTTGTCGAAACCTAACGTTTCGGCCATCATTTTGTGGACTTGTTAAGAGTACTGTCATTGCTGGAACTTCTGCCGCCTATATATAGCTCCCGAAGAACACGTCGAATTTTTGATGTAGCTCTCTGTGCAACCTACATGGGGTTCTAGTTTTTTTTCGATAAAAACTTAACTAATCTATATGTTGGGGAGTCAATTGCACTAACAATTGGACGTAGAGGCAAGTCTTTCTTATGCATTTTTGGAAGGCCATAAAAGAGTGGAATCACCGGATTGCTGATTAGTATTGTTTGTTTCACTGTCCATTTCAGATTTAATTTATTCACATGTTCCCTGGTCAATTTTCCAATTCTTTCAGTTGGAACTTTGTTCAATTTTCTGTATGTATTATCTGCTAATAGCTCCTCAATTTTTTCTTTGTAAGTATTAGTATCCAAAACTACTGTGCAGTTTCCTTTGTTGGCAGGTAGAATTATTATATTCAGATTCTTCTTTAACTCATATAATGCCTTACTTTATCCCGGTGATATTGGACCTAGGGGGT
Organism: Vandiemenella viatica; assembly: GCA_031002005.1. Lineage (NCBI taxonomy): Eukaryota > Metazoa > Arthropoda > Insecta > Orthoptera > Morabidae > Vandiemenella > Vandiemenella viatica. The sequence continues at coordinate 28,405 of JARYHS010015278.1, forward strand.
TTTGCCTTCTTTAAAATAGTGGCCACATCCACTCTTACATTTTCTGCTACCAACTTTGGAATTCCCCTGTTCTACACTGACAATCACTTCTTCTTTTGGAATTTCACGTGGAGTCGCTGCAAATTTGAACCCCTTGCGTTAAATTGAAACCTGATCTTCATTTAATATCACCGACGATAAATTCTTGATGGCTGTCCTGCATAAAATGTTGAATAGTTTATTGATACCCGTTATTTCCCGGGTACTATTTATTTTTTGACGAAAATGCTTATTTTACATAAAATTCAACGTTAAAATTTAGAGTATTTGAAAGCCCACCAAAACGGTCCTTCGCGGCCTGGCGTGGGCCAACGACACTCGTGACGTTACATGCCTAAATGTGCATTATGTAAGTTTGACTTTAATTTGCAGCAGTGGGGAAAGCCTATTCCTGGAAGGCTGGTAAGCTGTTTGAAATCAAATGAAATATCAAATGCACAGACTATACCAAAGCCAATCAAAGTGAATCAAGAAGAAATGTTCATAGGTATGCTGCTTGCCATAGAGCCTATGAAGCCCATTATTATTTTCCCCTTCATGGCATACCTCCTCCTGCAGTGATCCTGGACCATCAAACCGTACACTGGAAATGAGGACAAGGGACCAAGCCGACAGTGTTGAATGGAATTCGGACCAGACAAAAATGATAACAGGATCAATGGTCTATGAAATTGTGCACACTATTGAGCAGGTAGAGTACTAAGTATGAACTGTCACAATAATAAATATTTTAGCAGTTTTCTCGCTTATGTAATTATACACTGACTTTAGAAACATTGTAAAATTAAATATTTGATGTAGCGGGTAATTTCTGTGAAGGTCCAACCAGAAGACACATAAACCCAAAAAAACACTAAAAATGTACCATCTGCAAAGTGGGGACATAAAAAAAACAAAAAACAGTTTGCCAGGAGATTGTATGAGAAGCTCATGGGGTTGAAGGTAATGATGTGATTTTTTGTTGATTTGTTTTTTCCTTTATTGCACTGATTTTGTTATTACATATGGTCAGTCCTCAGTCTCAGCCACTGGGCCAAGTTGTTATTTTGTTCTATATTCTTGAGGTGTGAATAGAGATATATAGTCATGTTCTGACTTAAAAAATGCTGTTTAAATTTCCAACAGGTGAAATCATGTGGACTCTTCCAAAGTAAGGAGTAGGATTACTTTGGTGCTACCCCAGATGGCATTGCTGAGGATGGAAAGACCATAGTTGGGTTTAAATGTCCATACAGTGTGTGATTTGACAAACTATCACTGCACCCTTATGTGTCCCCAAATGGAAAAATGATGAACAAAAGCTATTATACACAAATGCAGGCTCAGTTCGTAGTGACTAGATTTGACAAATGTGATTTTGTGATCTGGGCAACAAAGAGAATTCTTGCCCATTTTGTTCTTTTAAATAGATCCTGAGAGAATCTTTTGATAATTGTGTTTAGTCTCGACTATCATAGGGTATTTTTGCCCAAGGTTCAAATTCTTGAAGATTGTCATAATTGTATTTCTCGCAATGTAAAAACATTATTATTATTATTAACTGATAAATTGTGATGGAGCATATGCTCTGGTGGCAATCTTCCTACATAACCATCCTTTTCCCTTCCTCCTCCAACCCACTTTTGCCATCAACAAATTTTTACTATGATGCAATAAGTTTGTTTTTGAAAGAGTTGAATTTATGAAAGAGCCAAATATATTTTAAAAAGTTCATCTTAATTTATATAATCACCATATCAAGATTATTAATTTTGTTCTATTAATCTATTGAGAAGACTGTGTAACCAACTACACAGTCATACAATCGTTAATGTCCCTGCCTCAAAGGAACTTAACACAACAACTTTATGTTAACACCGTCGCCAGACTGGGCATTCGGGATATATATGGAGAGGAGAATAAACGAAATTCACTTCTTTTGACATTTACTGTTTGCCATAGTGTGATTTATTAATATCACTTCCACATTCTCTCCCGGATGGCCATCAGTCAATAAAATTACTTTCATATATCCGAAGATTACAATGTTCTTTAAGTGTGAAGCACCTTTTTCTTTCGACACATCTGTCCCCGCCAGCACTCTTCCCTGCGACCGGCCACACTCACACACTCCCCGCGACTGCCTGACATTGCCCGCCTCACAGCAGGGGTGCCAACCGTCGCACACACAACAGTACCAGTCACTTGTACTGTTACACTTACCCCCTTAAAATGGAACTGAGGTGGTAGTTAGGTTGGCAAGCATGTGGGCGCATGGTTACAATTGTCTCAGTCTTGTTTATTACAATAAATACCAAATACAATACAACTTTACACAACAATATCAACAACTTCAAACATAAGATTTCCACACTATATCATGTAATAAGCTTAATTACCAATCGGTTACTTAAAATTCCCCCAAGATATACTTATATTAAATAACCACAATACTAGTTGGCCTTAATGCTCCATGATGGCCCAAGAGTCCAAGGATTTACACACTTAAATTTACTTATGTCTAAACAACAATTTAATAATGGTAGAATATCCGGTGCTAGAAGTTCCTAAACAGGATTTCCAACGATCGAGCTTCTCAAGGCACTTATATCAGTTGAGCTCAACCAACACTGGTCTGTTTTAATGTTTCAGCACCCCTCAAGGGTACAGCCAAACATACATACACTGTTTCCCTCATGTGAAAGAACAGCCATTAGTGACATAGATTGTCCCACGCAAGCACGAACACCAAACAGAAAATCTCCAATTGCACCGAGGAAGCAGAAAATACAACGAAGTTGAATTGTCTTAATACCACGAACTCTCTAACAGTCTATCCACTCGCGGAACATGAAGGCACAGGTTGCTCCATAAGGTGCCAAAGCGCACACTTTACGAGGACACCCCAAACTGCCATATAGTCTGGGCATGTGAGGCGACTACACATCTTACGGCCACTCAGAACTGCTTGTGAGACCAGGCACCGTCAATAACCCCTCGTCGACGGCCAAGTATCACGTTGCTCTGCCTAACTGCTGCCCGTGCATGGAGCACGTCGCCTTCTTCACTTGCCGCTTCCGACACCGCCACTTCCTCCTCAGACTGTTCACTTCCTAGCCGAGACTGCCCGCAGAGACTCTCCGCAGAGACTGACCTCTTTCCCGCGGCCGGCGATGGAGGTCCAACTGTCGGTATTGGTACTGGTACTGCTAACGCTTCACTCTTTTTACTGCCTCTGGTACTGGTACACTGACGGACCGAGCGGCTCCATTAACTGCCTCCCTGGGCGCCCGCTGCCCGTCCGGGCCTTACGCTTCCCGACGACCCAGGGAGGTACGCCGCCTCCGACAGTCAACGAAGCTCCGTCAGTCCTTCCTCACTGGATATCGCACTGGCCCTCACTAGTACACTGACGGACGGAGCGGCCCCATTAACGGCCTCCCTGGGCGCCCGCTGCCCGTCCGGGCCTTACGCTTCCCGACGACCCAGGGAGGTACGCCGCCTCCGACAGTCCACGCAGCTCCAACATTCTCTGCAGCACTGACGTCACTTGACTGCTTATCCGACTGGGTATCCAACTGGCCCTGGCCGCGCCGGGTCACTGCTTATATACCCCACGCTATCCGGCAGAGGGCACTACTCCACCGCGGCGCTGCCTAGCGGAGCAGCAGGCGTGCGACAGAAGACAATCGCTCGCCAGATGGCAGAAATTCCGCCACAGCGCCCCCTAGCGAAGCGGTGGGCTGACGGCAGATGATAGCCGCAGCGTGAAGATGAGCCGCGCACGGCTCAGGTACAAATGATAGGGATTGACAAACCCAAACATTTGTTATAAAATTAAGAAATCTAACTACAATAGACAAAACAATACATCCAAGTTTACCACATCTTAGTTATAGAATTCTGATGACCATCCACTACTGTTTTTAACTATTTCAATTAATATAGTTAAGCAAATAAATTTAAAGCTAATTACATAAAAAACAATCATAAAATTCTATATCTACTAACACTGATCATCTAACTGCGTAACTAAGAACAAACTTATCATTAAAAGATTTTTGTTTTGTTTTGTTTATTAATGCAGCTTTAGCAGTCGGCCTGCTCCAAACACTATCTTCACTGCTGCCTTTTAATGGTGGTATTTTTCACATGACACTTCCAACAGACTTTTCAATGCTCACTGGATCTGTCTTGTTTTGCTCTTAGCTCAGAAATAGAAGTAGGAAAATGTGGAAAAAAATAGAAAGAAAAGTCAAATAGTTTCGCCTTGACGAAAGAAAAATTGTTTCCATCATGGAAAACAAAAGCCTTTGTAATTCTTCAGATTTTCTGGAAAAGCATGCATGATCTAGAAGGTAGATTAACCTCTAATATACTTAGATCAACTTCTCCCTCGATATTTTCCTTTTTCTTGAATTTAACCACATCTCGTCCCTCACTGAATGGAGCTAGGCCTCTTTCCTTTCTCCTCTTCCAGACTGCCTTTTCTTTTTCTTTCTTCCTCTTTACATTTCTTACTTCATCATACAGCCTTATTCCGCTCCGACTTCTTTCGTTTTCCCCTTTGGAATTGCTGCTGTTGGAATATGTTGGGCCACTGTGCTCTGTTTGTGGAGGTAGACGGCTGTCATTGTTGTCTACCAGTCTTGATGAGAGTGGTCCGACTGACATCAAATCAATTGTGGTCCGGTTGTCACTGTCGTCAATCCATTTTCTCACATCTTGATCCTCCGGTGCCTCCAGGGTGAAATCCTTTTTCAGCTCTTTCTTCACCCATCCAGGAACCTGTATCTCGATACGTTCATCTACTAAAATATCAGTTGAAACTTGAATTTTGTCCACTGTGTTGGATATCTTCAACACATCAAATAAAAGGACGTCTACTTCAGTCTTCATTTCAGAATAGTTCTGTTGTCGACCCTTCTTTAGAGTTTGGTCATGATCCTCTACCTCTTCAATCTTGTTGTTGCGACTACTAGTTGTATCTGTTAATTGGGTAATTTGTTGTTGTGTGAAATCTGACCCCTCGTACAAACGATGAGCTGACTGAAATAATAAATACTTCCCATGTATTGTGCATTTTTCTTTGTAATTTTCCAGATCCTTCTTCATTCAGCCAATTGAATAGTACCATTTTCCATATTTTCCTGAAGATCTGAAAACCGGCCGTCGAACTTCCTGTTACTTTCCTCAACTGAGGATCTGAGCACTTCATATTCCGACCGAATATCAGTCTTGAGAGTTTCCAAATCGGCTTTCATATCTGCACGCAAATTTTGAAATTCACTTTGGATATCTGCGCACAGAGTCTTGAAGAATGCCTCCCAGGGCGCATCGTTATTTTCTCCTTTTCCATTCATGCTTACTTCCCAGAAAATCGAAGTATAAACATCAGACACAAATTTATAGTACAAAACCACAAGAAAAGTTCACAATTTCAAAAAGGGTGCCCTAAATAAGTATTTTTTCATGTAGAAGATATGAAGCACAAAAGCTTAGTAAATCATTCCTTTTATAGGAAAATTGAAAAGATATTGCCATCCCTGATGTCAGGATAGACATAAAATGCCAAAAGAAGAAAAGAAAAACTCATTTTGAAGAAAACTAAAGAAAAAATTTGGTAGAATTTAATTGATAGGCAAAGCAAATAAATAAAAGGTTCCTATCTGGTCTGCCGGCTGCGTATTTGTCCGCTCGCCGCGTCCACCGCGCCGCGTCAGCTGGGCTCAGCCACCCTCTTCAGCCGGCTGTCAAGGTCATTGCTCCGCCGCCGCCGCATGTGGCGGTGTCTCAAGGTCGCTGCTCCGAAGCCGCTACCCCGTTTTTTTCTTTCAGTCGCGCTGTGTAGCCTCCGTCATCCCGCTGCTCGAACCATATGTCGCAGGGACAGTGTGGCGCAATGTCTCAGTTCTTTGTCGTCCCAGCGCTCCAACTCGTTATGCGAGTTCGGTAAAATTTAGACCGATTGTCCACTTCACCTACTTTTTTTTCCAATCGCATAGTCCTGTCACGGTATGGTCATGTAATTACTGTCCCTGCCTCAAAGGAACTTAACACAACAACTTTATGTTAACAGGGTCGCCAGACTGGCCATACTCGGGATATATATAGAGAGGAGAATAAACGAAATTCACTTCTTTTGACATTTACTGTTTGCCATAGTGTGATTTATTAATATTTCCACATTCTCTCCCGGATGGCCATAAGTCAATAAAATTACTTTCATGTATTCGAAGATTTGGGTGCACGGCAGTGCACCCGCCAAGTCGAGTCAACGGCGGCACTGCCTACCCTTTTCTCGAAGCGATTCGGGCAATTTTTGAACCTCAATTTCATCGGTCGTATTTATGCTACATGTCTAAAATTTCTGTTAAGAATAGATGTCAGCAATCTTATCAAACGTACTAAATTTTATTTTGTTACTGTTCTTAGTTCGTATGTTATTCTGATGCAAACTTCAGAGATTTTGTCACTCACTCACTCACTGACTGATGATCATCAAACTTCTAAGGCACTTTCCGTAGCCGTAGAAAGCTGAAATTTGGTACACAGATAATATTTTACCCACATATTATAAGAAAAGTCTTAAACTCGTAAATTTTTATATACCTACCCCTAACGTGAAATCGGTTTTTGCCCTAATTACTTTATAAACCTCAGATTTTCACTGTAGAGTGAGCTTAATATGTTTAACTAATATATTTAATTTTACTTCTTTCCATTTCTTATTTTTGAAGTTATTGAAATTCAAAATTTTATTTCGGCACAACACCCCGACATCAAAATTCTACTGTACTTCCAGTAATCGTAGATACAAGTAATTTGGTACACATATATGGTTTCATCCCTAAATCATAAGAAAAATCTGATATTGGAGTTTTTCACCGTATTTATTGAATTACAGTCGCAAATATGAAAAATTCTGGCACATATTTGCGGCTTGATTACTTTGCTCCTGATGAAGCTACAAACCTGATATTTCCATAATATATAGAGGCAAGTAAGTTTAACCAAATCCTTAATTTTTACTTTGTTCCTATGATTATTTTTGAAGTTATTTGTTATTTATTTGAGGTGGTAGTTAAACCAGCTGCAATGTTAATTTCTCGGCTACGACGCACATTAATTGTTTGCAGAGAGTGGGACATTGTTTGTAATGACATTGCTAATTTTCCCTGTATTTATTGAATGGCAACCCAAACGTGAAACTTTCCAGTACATATTTGCAGGTTAATTGCTTTGTTCTGGATGAAGCTATATGTTCAAACCGTCGAACCTGTCTAATGAAGAGAATCAATTTCCAACATATTTAAAAACAGAAAAACAAAAGAAGGTGCGGGGATGTGTGTGTGTGTGTGTGTGTGGTTGGGGGAGGGGGATGTTTAAGCAAGGGCGGCTTTATTTCAGCTTGATCTTTTCTTCTTTCTTTAGCATGAGCATCGTATTCTTGGGTTCTAATAACTTAAGCTGCTCGTGTTCTGCTAAAGCTACACTTTAGGCCAGGTTTAGGCCCCCAAGGCATATAAAAAAAATAAGACAAAATAAACTGGTGCCAGAAACTTTTAGGCAAACACAAAATAATAGTACAGTGCAGAGCAAATCGATCTCTATACTAAATAATACGTTTTGTCTCTAAAAGAAATTTACTAACAAATCACACACGCGAGAAGCACAGCTTGAGCATCCGTCGTAACATTACAGACTAACATACGCATCCGTCTGTATGTCACCATTCGATAAGTTCTCAAGATTTCGTGACTACAATTGTTGTTCATACAGAAAATCTTATATCTTATATATATATAAAAATAGACGTGTTTTTTCCTATATTTCACTTTTCAGCAACGACTACCTTGCACAGATCACTGATGTTTGTTGGTGGAAGTAGCATGGAGTTTCCTGTCGTGCACAACGTTGGCCGAATGCCGATAGCTGTGGGGATGTGGGAGATATAATGATTAAAGTTGGTCAGTGCAGGGCGTTTTCATATTCGACCAAAAATTCGTATCTCCGTATACTTCTCTTTCCTGCCACAACTACATAACATAGACCTTTGGTATTTGTGTGTGGTAGTAGAATCGTCTTTCCTGTCGTGCACTATGGTTGTTAGATGTCGGTAGCTATGGGGGTGTGGGAGATATGGGGGTTGAAAGTGGTCGACCTGTGGCAATTTCATACTTCTGCCAAAGACAAAAGTGTCATGGTGTATCACTTTTCAGCGAAAACTATAGATCACAGATAACTGGCGTTTGTGTGTAGTAGTAGCACAGAGTCACCTTTTGATCACAACAGCGGCCGATTTTCAGAAACTGTTGTACTGTGGGAGATATGGTGGTTGTAAGTGGCCGACCAAGGATAGTTTCGTATTTCGACTGTCTCCGCATATGTCACTTTTCTGCCACAACTACAAAGCATAGAGCATTGGTGTTTGTGTTTGGTAGTAGAATCGTATCTCATGTAGTGCACTATGGTTGTTAGATGTAGGTAGCTATGGGGGTGTGGGAGATATGGGGGTTGAAAGTGATCGACCTGTGGCAATTTCATACTTCTGCCAAAGACAAAAGTGTCATGGTGTATCACTTTTCAGCGAAAACTATAGATCACAGATAACTGGCGTTTGTGTGTAGTAGTAGCACAGAGTCACCTTTCGGTCACAACAGCGGCCGAATTTCAGAAACTGTGTTACTGTGGTAGATATGGTGGTTGTAAGTGGCCGACCAAGGATATTTTCGTATTTCGACTGTCTCCGCATATGTCACTTTTCTGCCACAACTACATAGCATAGAGCATTGGTGTTTGTGTTTGGTAGTAGAATCGTATCTCATGTAGTGCACTATGGTTGTTAGATGTCTGTAGCTATGGGGGTGTGGGAGATATGGGGGTTGAAAGTGATCGACCTGTGGCAATTTCATACTTCTGCCAAAGACAAAAGTGTCATAATGTATCACTTTTCAGCGAAAACTATAGATCACAGATAACTGGCGTTTGTGTGTAGTAGTAGCACAGAGTCACCTTTCGGTCACAACAGCGGCCGAATTTCAGAAACTGTGTTACTGTGGTAGATATGGTGGTTATAAGTGGCCGACCAAGGATATTTTCGAATTTCGACTGTCTCCGCATATGTCACTTTTCTGCCATAACTACATAGCATAGAACATTGGTGTTTGTGTATGGTAGTAGAATCGTATCTCATGTAGTGCACTATGGTTGTTAGATGTAGGTAGCTATGGGGGTGTGGGAGATATGGGGATTGAAAGTGATCGACCTGTGGCAATTTCATACTCCTGCCAAAGACAAAAGTGTCATGGTGTATCACTTTTCAGCGAAAACTATAGATCACAGATAACTGGCGTTTCTGTGTAGTAGTAGCACAGAGTCACCTTTCGATCACAACAGCGGCCGAATTTCAGAAACTGTGTTACTATGGTAGATATGGTGGTTATAAGTGGCCGACCAAGGATATTTTCGAATTTCGACTGTCTCCGCATATGTCACTTTTCTGCCACAACTACATAGCATAGAACATTGGTGTTTGTGTATGGTAGTAGAATCGTATCTCATGTAGTGCACTATGGTTGTTAGATGTCTATAGCTATGGGGGTGTGGGAGATTTGGGGGTTGAAAGTGATCGACCTGTGGCAATTTCATACTCCTGCCAAAGACAAAAGTGTCATGGTGTATCACTTTTCAGCGAAAACTATAGATCATAGATAACTGGCGTTTGTGTGTAGTAGTAGCACAGAGTCACCTTTCGATCACAACAGCGGCCGAATTTCAGAAACTGTGTTACTATGGTAGATATGGTGGTTATAAGTGGCCGACCAAGGATATTTTCGAATTTCGACTGTCTCCGCATATGTCACTTTTCTGCCACAACTACATAGCATAGAACATTGGTGTTTGTGTATGGTAGTAGAATCGTATCTCATGTAGTGCACTATGGTTGTTAGATGTCGGTAGCTATGGGGGTGTGGGAGATATGGGGGTTGAATGTGATCGACCTGTGGCAATTTCATACTTCTGCCAAAGACAAAAGTGTCATGGTGTATCACTTTTCAGCGAAAACTATAGATCACAGATAACTGGTGTTTGTGTGTAGTAGTAGCACAGAGTCACCTTTCGATCACAACAGCGGCCGAATTTCAGAAACTGTGTTACTGTGGTAGATATGGTGGTTGTAAGTGGCCGACCAAGGATATTTTCGTATTTCGACTGTCTCCGCATATGTCACTTTTCTGCTACAACTACATAGCATAGAACATTGGTGTTTGTGTTTGGTAGTAGAATCGTATCTCATGTAGTGCACTATGGTTGTTAGATGTCGGTAGCTATGGGGGTGTGGGAGAAATGGGGGATAAAATGGTCGACCTGCGGCAATTTCATATTTCTGCCAAAGACGCATGTGTCACGTTGTATCACTTTTAAGTGAAAACTATCAATCGCAGATTACCGCCGTTTTTGTGTGGTAGTAACACAGAGTCACCCATGGATCACAACGTTGGTCGAAATTCGGTAACTGTGGGAGTGTGTGAGATATGGTGTTCGAAATTGGTCGATCATGAATATTTTCGTATTTCATCCAAAGACTTGTGTGTATCCGTAAATTTTACTTTGCTGCCGGATCTACATAGCGCAGAAGACTGGTATTTGTGTGTGGTAATAGTATCGAGTCTCCCATCGTGCATTATGGTGGTTAGATGTCTACAGCTGTCAATGTGAATACTTTACAATCACGAACGAAGTTGTAAATGTAGAAGTAAGTTTCTGTCTTTTTGTTACGTTTTGACGACTAAATGGGTATATCAATATTGATGGAATTTAACAATGAAATAGTGTAGGAAGGTCACAGGACATTTTTTCGGCATGAATAACAGTTTTAGTCACGAAATTTTAAGAACTTATCGAATGATGAAAGACAGACAGATTCGTGTGTTAGTCTGTAATGTTACGTTGGTTGCTCAGTTACGCAATCTGTTGGTGTTTGATTTATTAATAAATTTCGATAAGAAACAAAACTTATTATTTAGTATAGAAGTCAATTTGCTCTGCACTGTACTATTCATTTGTGTCTGTATAAAAGTTTCTGGCACCAATTTGTCTTCCTTTTTGACATGCCTTACGGATGTAAACCTGGCCTAAGGTGCAGGTCTAGAAGACAATGTGCTGCTATTAGATTATAAGATTCAGATGCTCATGTTGAATAAAGAAGAAAAAACCAAGCTGAAATAAAGCTGCCATCAGTTAACCCCCCCCCCCCCCACACACACACACACATCCCCGCACCTTCGCTTACTTTTCTGTTTTTAAATATGTTGTAAATTGATTCTCTTCGTGAGACAGATTAGATGATAGGATGATATAATGATGGCTTTCCATCATATTATGTCGACTCGGTGTTGTTTGGGACAAATCTTACGTTACTAACAGTTTTCTATATCCAATTCTGGAATTGAAACTCCAAGTCCACGCGTACGACGTCGCGGGTAACAGCTAGTAATAATAATAATAATAATGTTCTGTGTCCTTCCTACAGATACAAAGTATTTCCTTGTCAAATTCAATCATTATCGATATAGCCATTTAGTCGTCAAAACTTAACAAAAAGACAGAGACCTACTTCCGCATTTATGATATCAGCACTGACCACTGATCAATATAGCGTAAATAAGTGTACATGTACAGCATTGCACCCATACAAATGTGATATCAACAGTTTAACATGGAATCCGAACAACCAAGCGTCCTGGCGTGGCTCATACGATCAAAAACAACTCTTGAAAATCTTTGCATCCACCGACATTTGAACCGAAGACCACGGTCCAAACATCAGTAAGCAAGCGCATTAACCACTGAGCTACCAGACAGATATGCGGAAAGATACTACTAGTGTTGCAAACTGAAAAAAAAACAAATTTTTTTCAGCTTTGTGAAAAAAAAACATGAAAAAAAACCTAGCACCCGTGTTTTTTTTCTAATTTTTTTTTTTCTTTTCAGAAAACAATATATTTGATAAATTATAGTTTTATTTAAGGAACTTCCATTTTACAAGTGTGTTTTAAGTCTTACGAATCATATAAATGTCTCACATAATGATTCATGAGTGTATCTATATAGGTAACATAATTTTATTCATCCTCTATGTCAGTACCACATTCACTAGTATCAACACTACCAACACTAGTTCGATCGGTGTCGGAATTTTCTATCTCTTCTTCTGTCTCCTCTAGATCCATAACTTCAGAAATAGTTAAATTTTCTTTTACTGGTTGTTCTGGTATTGTACGCAAAAGATTTTGAGATTGCAATTTTAAATTGTGAGCAAAGTACACACTGTTCATAAAGACTGCGCCGATAGTTCTGTATTACGGTCTTTTAAGTTTGAATTTAAATCTATTATCATACAAAATAGGAGCTTTACTTCTTTTCAATTGTTTGTTTACACCAACGGTTGCAAGGAAACGATTCATAATTAGGGACCGTGCACAAACTACTTGGCTCGGTCCAGAGGGAGGAGGGGTTGGCTGGAAGGCTACGCTAGGCTACGTGGGGGGGGGGGGGGGGGGTTGCGAGCCCGGCCACGTAACTTTCCTTTCGTAACATTTTTCACAGTCCTAATTTTTTTGAAAAGCTCTGTAGGTAATTTTTTAGGGCTGGCACCACTATTTCAAATAGCAAGTATCAATCCAAACAATGGGGAACGGGGATTCCATGTCGCGCAACCTAGTCTCTTCGGGAAATCCCCGTTCACAAAGAAAATTTCAGTCAATTTTGCCAATATTTTCGTAATTTTTTTCCTACTGAACCAGAAAAATATAGTAGATTTTAAACTAAGATAAGTACTTAGAATAAACTCTAAAACAGTCATTTTAAACGATAACTGCGTTACAAATTTGAGATTTAGTAGTTGTGAAAAAAAACATGTTCCAGAAAAAAACGTGTTTTTTTCATGTTTTTTTTCAAGCCAGAAAAAAAACCGTTTTTTTACAACACTAGGTACTACAGAGACGTAAACAACCTAATATTCTGTTTATTTCTGATCAGTAATATTTAAAAAATATGTAACATGTATTATTTATACAGAAAAAAGTATGCTTTGTCCATCCTAATGCCAAATAGCATCTCTTATCAAATTTCATCACATTGGGGTTAGCAGTTTAGCCCAAGAAATGTAACAAACAGACAAAGAGACAAATAGAAAAAGTTACTTTCGCATTTATAATATTAGTATAAATTTATATTAGGACGTGTCAAAACCGAAAGAAATCTTTGGCTTTTGTATATATAAGCTTGATAATTGTATTTGTATTTACACAGGTTATCTAAAATATGGCATGCATAATGGCCAACTGGCCATATAATATGTTCACTCTTTTATCTCTGGCATACTAATCAACAAACTCTTTGGTTACGTGACATAATCAAGAGAACGTACAAAGAAAGTTTATGTAATATAGAGGCAGATAGCGGTGATTTATCTCGATATTGCAAAGTGAACCCTGAACGTAGGGATACGTTTTTTGAGTACAGAAGTTACAAACAAATCTTCAGTAATAAGGCTTGAACTATTACATCGCAAAGTGAGCAATGTCCTGTAACAAACTTGAAGTTTGGATTCTACTTAGGGATCAGAACCATTGTTTTTTTTTATCTGCTTAACGTCTCTCTAACAACAGGGTCTTTAGAGACGGGAAAGGATGGGGGGCAAGGAATGGGAAGGAATTCGGCCATGGCCTTTTGAAGGAAGCATCCAGAACCGTTGTATTAACTTACATACAGCACACATGTTTGTCAGAAATGCCTTGTTTCCACATGCGAGTTCAGTGACCTCTATGTCAGTACCATTACTCCTGAAATAAGTGCGCTTTGACTCAAATTACACGAAAAAAAAGTAAGTTATAAGCTCACCATAAATTCCTTACACGAAAGGAGAGAAAATGCTCCAGTTTTGAAACTAACGAATCCTTGAAATAAACGAAGTGCTAATGCTAACTATGCACATGGGGTGTAACAGTAGACTAGCCTCCTCGTGGTGCACCCTGGGCAACGTGGCAAAGCCGCGGCTGAACAGTCTACATCTCAACTGGTTGCTGGACTAGCAACTTTATGACACAGCACAATATTGTCAACTTCAAATGGCTCTTCTCAGACTCATCAGTAAATTGATTTCCCCGTATTTGTTAAATTACAATCCCTAACATGATAAATTCTGTCACATATATGCGGCTTAATTACTTTGCTCCTGATGACGATACACGCCTAGGAATTTTTCAATGAATAGAAATCAGCAAGTTTAACTAATACCATAAATTTTACTTTGTTCCTATGCTTTGTTTGGAAGATATTAGTATTTTATTTGAGGTGGTAGTTAAATCAGCGACAATCCGCATTGCTCGGCTAAGGCGCACACGCTTTGTTTTCAGAAAGTGGGGAATTTATGATAAAGTATATTGATGTCTTCAATTCTGAAATGTTCTTATTCGCCGATTTTCAAATGGAATCATTACATTTGAGCGGTGATTTAGATTAAGTGATAAACTTACAAAAAGAAATGAGATCCCACAAAAACAATTCTTGTAAAAAAAGGCCAAGTCTCGTCTTCGTGTAATGACAAAAAGTTATGAGATCTTATTCTAAGCCAAGTCTACACTTTGCAGTTGTATTCACTTCACTTTATGAAACAGAATGGTTTCTCTCGGTGTCATAGATAGTTTAGTTAGAATTAAAAAAATTCTTGTGACTTGGACATTATGCACGTCATAACTTTTACTGAAATTGTGGGCATAATACATACTTGTCAAATTCTAAAAAGAGTGAGGGATATCTTGGATTTTACGTATTTATACGTTTTATGAAGCAGCACCATTAACTAAAACATGGCGCGCATAATGGCCAAGTCACCAGAATTTTTTTTACTAATATTGTGTCCTATTCATGTGATGATCTCAATTTTATAATTTTATTATTGCTTATAAAAGTAAATGAAATTTATTTGCTATTAAGTAGTCATTTTCAAAGTTGGCAACTCCGTCAGAGCCTGAATCTATTTGCATAGTTACAAACTTGAGTGGATAGATTTGATATTTTTTAAAAATACTGGTTAATCATTCTGCATTGCTTTATTATGTAGCCTAAATGGTTGAATTTATTATTTTCTGTGAACATTGCTGCAGAATGCAATAAGAAACTGATTGGACACATTGGAAGACAGGAGAGGGTTCAAGAGAGTATACAAGGTATGAGGTGTTGAAAGATTTTGGTGGGAGATTTTAGAGTACAGTAGTGCATGGAAGTGAAACGATGACCATGACCACAAGCTGGCACTTAATTTCAGTAACATTTTCTTTCGCAAATAAGGAATCAGGGATTGGAATAAATTACCAAGGTGAATGATGAATAATTTACCATAATTCTGACAGAATTTAAAATTAAATCTGTAAATAGCTTCTTGTCAAGTATACTTCTTGTTCTTGGGGTACTTGTTAAACTTTAATACACAATAAGTTCTGTAATAACTTATTTCTGAGAATTCATAATTTTTGCACAATGGAAAAAGCAGCAACTGCAATTCAATAAATACTATTTTTTTTAAACCACAATTGTTTTGTTTTGTCATTTAAATAGGGAAAAAAACTGGAACTGAAGAAAGTTACAATTTTTTTTATAGAGGCTAATGGAAACAATGGTGGAAATCACACCTGTTTTTGTTATAAAAGTTGAAAATAATGTAAAATATCTTATTTACAATAGGCCAAGTGTACACTGGCATTGCATGACGTAAAATAGCATAATTTTAGCTTTTCCTATGATTTGTTCCACCACAATACGCCGATTTGCGATAACCCTGCTAGTCATTTGGATCATATGACTCTCTCTGAAAAAGGTTGAATGTTAATAGTGGCTCCTTTGGCTTCCAACAAATCACTAATTACAAAAACCCTTGTGAACAAGAATAAAATTGGCTTCTTTTAAATGATCAAGTCTGAGAACTCTACAATTTGACGTTCAGGTGTTCCTCCAACATATAAATCAGAACAATATAAAGCTAATCCAGACTCACCGACACCTACAAATGCTTTAAAAATATGACCACCTATGTAATTTGAGTATGTGGCTTGAGCGTAGTCAGGGTAACCACTACTTTATATTGGAATCTCAGTACAATCATAACAATTTCATATTCTCCATCCAAAGTAGAATGCTAACTGGAGGTATGACATGTTTGTACACAGCTTCATTAAAGTAAGTAATAATTGATCTTTAATGTTCACATAGCTCTGATAGCATAGTTGAATGGCATCGACTATACAAGTGAATTTTTATAAACATTCAAACCGAAGCCTTTTGAATCCAGTGAAATGCACTAGTTGCTTTTCATTCATCAGATGCACACTGAACAGCTGATTGTTTCCTCTGATACGTTTATGGGAGCCCAGAGGAACATCTGAATTTTTATTGGTATTGGTTGCTAGCAATTCATTAATTTGATTATTACTGCTGTTTTCACATGTAAAAACTTTGATTGTTTCTTCTGGAACTCTACATGAGGTGTCTGAAACACATGAAAGTGTGACACATTTTCTAATATTATGGAATGAACTCATTTCTACTAAAATAAATTAGTCAATTCACAGCTACCAGGACTGTATAATAAAGAAGCAACATACTGTTGAACAGGAAGCCCAAGCATCTAGGAAATCTGATCCTCGTCATGTTAATCAGGTGGATAAATGTCGGAAAATCCAATTTTTCCTTGATTCGATTTATGCTTTATCAGCAAATGCCAATAAAGAAGGTCTTGACACTCCTTGCAACCATGCTGAGTGCTTACTTGAAAAATCAAAGTTCTAGCGTCATCTCAAGATATCCAGTGCACATTATGCAATGCTTCAGATGATACCACCAGCTCTCCTACAATCAAAAAGATTCCATCAAGAAGCAGTGCCAGGTGTATTCACTTTTCAAGATGTCCAGAAGGAAGATCTCAAGAATCTTATATAAAACAACCTAAAAGGATAATTATATCAAATTTTCTTTTAGTAACTGTGATTTTTTTGAAGACTTTTTTTTTTTTGACAGCACTAAATGTTGATGCACTGTTAGTGGTTCCAGCATCCTACTATCAATTGACTTAAAAATTAGCTATCTACTTTGTTACAGAGTCACTGTGATATTTTTGAGGACATTTTTTATGGCACTAAATGTTGGAGCATTGTTAGTGTTTCCAGCATCCAATTATTAATTGCCTTTAAGATTAGCTATCTAATTTGCTACAGTCACTGTGTTGAAATATTAATTTTCTCACCACATTGCCGTTAATAAAAGTATGATTCATAATTACCAGGGGTTTGTACCACTTTCGGAACCTTCGCGAAACTGGTACTAACCTGTTTAATTATATTAGTACCAAGAGTTACCATCATACGAATTTCCTTTAGTAACTGTGTTTACACGTTCCGCTCCTGTTCAAGAGGACTGAAAATACGAGTTTTCCGAAGTGCATCGACAGAATAAATTCTGAAAATTGCCGTGACGCTCTAAATTACCAGTTTCAAAAAAAATATATGCAAAAAAAAAAAGAGAAATATGGGGTTTTATGCTACAACGACCACACAAAGCGTCTTCTCGCAGCATCAAACAATGGGAGCACTGTATTCTGCGACGTCACCCTTCACACATATGATAACATTTTCTGTATTTCAGTTTTAAAAAAGCTACACTATTCCACAATATAAAACATATTTAGCTGCAACAATCCACAACCGTGTTAGAAGTAAGAATATAATTAATTCTATCAAATATCATTGGAACTAAGGAAACCATGTGATATAATAACGTAATTATCGTAATTCCATCAAACAACTTGTTACAGTGAACCACAAAAATAACAAAATTAAGACACTTATTCACTTGTCTGCTTTTTAACCAAAGAAGTCCCCGCACTCCGCGTGCTGTGGAGTGGGGGGATTTGTGCTCGGCATCGAGTGTACCCACAGACACACGTGTCATTGGAGTGTACAAGGCATATATTGGAGATGAGGCATGGAAAGATATTGGTGTAAGAATTTGAAAGTAATGCATGGAAGGGAAAAGATGACCATGATCAGAAGTTGGCACTTGATTTCAGGCACAAGGATGGCGGAAGATTCTCTTTTTTAGGTAAGGGTGTCAGGGATTGGAATAAGCTACCAAGAGAAATGATGAATAATTTGCCAAAAACCTTGAAAGAATTTAAAGTTAAAATTTGTAAAGGGCAAATGTAGATGGTTGCAGAAAAGGGGGAAGATGGGTGTTTAGTGAAATTGCCACCGGAGCGTGCGCTCTATTGCAATTTAATTAAATATTATCATTATTATTTTAATTAACCTTAAGACCGAATTTCACAGGTCGATGGCGTTTACTGCAAATGTGTGAATTTTACGTAGCAGTTAATTACAGGAGAATATTTTCAAAATATTATGTAATTATTGCTCTAATGTATTAGAAAATAGTTAAAGAACAATTATATTTCTGACAGAACAGACCAATGAGTTTAACGTATGATTGTAGATTTCTAAACTCAACTGACTGTTAAATTTGTTATATAACTAGACGACACACGCGAAAATTTCGCGAATAAAATACGATGTATAGTAAGGTTGAATGCTTCTAATATAATGTAAAAGTAGAACCGCACTTTTATAGCAAATATTTCTTTCTTTAGTGTAATAGGTATGCATCAAAATACTTACAACATATTACGAAACAGTTATGAAAATTTAAAACACTCTGTATGTACGACAAACTGTCACTGATCTTAACAGAATACAACTAACCTGAACAAAATGCGCACACCATATCAACATATCTGTGATATGTGTTGCTGTGTAAATTAAATGTTTCTATAGCAAAATATGTTTCTGTAATTGTCTATGATCAAAGATCTGCCAGCACAACTACAATGTCTCTGGCTATCGTCTTTGCCGTTTTGTTCTCAATATAAAATTATAGTTTAAAAAAACTAAAATCACGCTTTTGTAGTAATGTGAACTAAAAGGCTAAAAATAATATTTAAATATAAAACATTTTGTTTAACAGTGATAGGACGTCCCACAATTCAGGATAAATTATTATTTTTTTTGTGAATAAGCGTAAAGTATAAAGTCACCGATTACAAAATTAACTTTAATGTAAAAAAGCATGGGGTGCAGAAAAAATATCCGAAATGCTACTTATTATTTTAAAAACAGTTTATTGACATCTCTGTGATATCTGCTGATGTAATCTAGGGACTTGGCTCTGAACTGTCTCATTCGCGTTACCACCTTAAGAATCAAATTCCGAAAAAAATGTTTCTTTATTTATGATTTTACCTAATTGGAGACCTTAATCTTTAAAACGACATGACATTTATCGATTTTCGTTAGATATCGAAGGTGATAAATGGCTCATAATATATATATATATATAAAACATACTGTAGAAATAATACTGACACGTTTGCCCTTTAAGGGTCGAATACAAAAAATTCACTTTATAAAATATGGTGTGACCAAAACAGATACCTTGCTCTTTAAAATGATACCTGATTTATTGAATTCGGTTAGGCATCAATCGAGGTAAAGGGGGAAAAAAGTTTTAGATATGATGATATTTTTGCCCCTTAAGGGTTGAATTATGGAAAGTTTTTTCTTAAAATATGATGTGTCCAAATCGGATACTTTAATATTTAAAACGATACCTCATTTATCGATTTTCGTTAGGCATCAAGGGAAATAAATAGCTCGTGACAGAAAAATGCGTTGTAGAAATATTATTACTTTTGACCATTAAGGGTCGAATTTTGAATAATTACTTTCTTAAAACATGGTGGAACAGAGCCGAAGACCTTTCGAAGACTTCAGTGTTTAAAATGATACCTTTTTTTATCAATTTTGTTTAATTATCAAAGGAGATAACTGACTCGCGACACAAAAACCGTATTTTAGAAATACTGATATTTTTGCCCTTTAAGGGTTCAATTCAGAAAAATTTCTTTCTAAAATGTGAAGTGACCACAGCGGAAATATTATTTTTAGAATGACATCACATTTATCTTTTTCGTTTAGATATCCAGTGAGATAAATGGCTCGAGACACAAAAAACGCATTCTATAAATATTGTCATTTTTGGCCTTTTGCCATTTTAGCCCTTTAAGGGTCGAATTACTAAAATTCCTTTCTTAAAATATAATGTGACCATGACTGAGACCTTAATCTTTAATATGATACCTCATTTATAAGTATCGGTTAGATATGAAGGGAGATAAATGGCTCGTGACACAAAAATGTGTTGTAGAACCATTTATACTTTTACCCTTTAAGGGTTGAATTTTTTAAAAAAAAAAAAAAATCTTTCTTAATATATGATGTCATCTAAGCTGAGACATTAGTCTTCATAAGCCTACTTCATTTGTCGATTTCTGTTGGATATCCAGGGAGATAAATTGCTCGAGCTACAAAAACGCATTTTATAAATATTAACAATTTAGCCATTTAATGGTCGAATTACGAGAAATTCCTGTGTTAAAATATAGCATAACCACGGCGGAGACCGTAATCTGTAATATGATACTTCATTTATCTATGTTGGCTACGTATGAAGGGAGATAAATGGCTCGTGACACAAAAACACATGAAATATTGATACTTTTGCTCTTTAATGTTCGAATTCCGAAAAATTTCATTCTTAATATATGATGTCACCAAAGCAGAGATTTTAATCTTTATAATGATACTTCATCAAACGATTTCAGATAGGTATCCTGGGAGATAAATGACTCATAACACAAATAATAGCATTTTATAAATATTGACATTTTTGCACTTTAAGGGTCGAATTCCGAAAAATTCCTTTCTTAAAATATGATGTGACCAAAGTGGAGACCATAAGCTTTAAAATGACACCTCATTCATTGATTTTGTTTAAGTATGAAAGGAGATAAAGGCTTGTAACAAAAACATACCTCTTAGAAATAATATATATAATTAGATTGAAGCTTTATAAGTAATAACTAGGTAGCAAAAGTACACAACAACAAATCAATAAAAATGATGCTAGTGAATCTATACTATTATATAAATCTCTAAGCAAGCTGCGTGTGTCTCTTCATTTGAACAGGAGCCTCACAAGAACTACCGTAGCATTTTGGACGGGGTTTTCAAATTTTCTATTGGTTGAATCAAAATCTGTAGAAATAGCTAATGATTTATGTATCCCATGAAAGAATCAAGCAACGGAAAACCTTCATATATGGGAAATTGTGGGCTACGGATTATTATGCACTTTCACACGCTCACTCCATTCACAAAAAACTGACAAAACTGATGATTCCATTTTATTTTTTTACTTTTGTTATTTAGTTTTCTGGACAACAGTAATTTAAAATAAATGGAATATGTGAATAAAACGTAATCAGCATTTACTTCCGTCGTAACAGGTTAGTTGCGATGCGAAATGCTTTAGATTATTATTATTCTCGTATCACAAACATCAGAATACACAGTTCAATAAATTGTGCAAATCAACAACCTTAAACACACATAGCCCAGTACTTCGCAACCTCAATTGCATTGTGTGTTACTTGAAACAGGTCTTCGTTGTTGCAGGATGATGGGCACATAGGGCACTCGAGAATATGATTCATAGGTTGATCTTCAACCACATTCGCACTTAAAACTGGTAGCATTAGTATAACCCCATCTAACTAGGTTTTCCTTGGACCTGGCCACTCCTGTTCGCAATCGATTGAAGGACGGCCAGACATTCCAGTCCTCTGCATGACCAGGTGCCAAGTGCTCTGCAACAGCCAGATGTCCCGGGATGTTAGGAACCTTCATTTTCTACAACTGTACATTTGCCTTTTCAGATGACCCAATTAGTTCCCGTGATGTTCTCAGAAAGCTTTACCTGGATTTGAGTCTCTGGGCTGGTGGTGTATGGCCGTGCAGTGTATGAGCGCTTTCCCGTTCTACTTTGGTCCTAAAGTGGTAGACATATATTATCTCTGGCAGACAGTTTGTCATTGGTACAATATGTCGTCCCGCTGACAATAAACGACGCCAAAATGCTTCCTTACATGTCGTTATGGATACGAAAATCATTTTTTTCTCGAAGAAAGATGTCTGTGAAACAACTACTATAAATATCAACAGGTAGCAATACATAGTTTTTCCTTACTAACTTACAGAACTGCTCATTTTTCGATTGGACTTTACTCGATTAATATTTATTTGGTGGCTCTAATGCGCAAATATTCCTGATTAATATCGCCCAAGGAACGCGTGTATAACTTTTGGATGCTGTTAAAACCACAGAAAGTAAAATAGAATATTCATTCTATAAAATAACTTCATAATCCTAATTTTTTAATGTTTATCCTTATACGTGATATTCAGTTATTGACTACAGCAACATACAACGAATGAAATAAAAAAATTAATTAGGTATCCTAAAACCTTATAATACACTGCGTAAATTATAAAACTAAATCCATTGTGCCTTATGCTGTAACAACTGTCTTTCTGGTCCAGGCTGCATTTCAACTGAACCAGAACCTCAGATAATATTTCCATTCGAAAATCATAGCTTCAGTCAAATGCGTATTGATATATATCCTGAGATCAAATTTTGACTTGTTGAAATCTATACTAATATTATAAATGCGAAAGTAACTTTGTCTGTCTGTATGTTTGTTACATTTCTTGGGCTAAACGGCTAATCCGATCGTGATGAAATTTGACAAGGAGATGCTATTCGACATCAGGATGGACATAGCATACTATTTTTTGTATAGATAATATATATTGTCATTGAATTATGAAAAACTAACTGAAGTGTGACAGACAGAAGCATAATATCCATACATCTTTGTAATGTGAAACGACAACGAGATCTGGTTGCTTAGTGGATAAGGTGCTTGCTCCTTAAGAAATTTACCATGAGGCTTCGGGTTCGCACCCTGTTGGGAGCAAATATTTTTAAGAATTGTTTTTCATAGTTTGAACCAAGCCTAGGATTTTGTAGTAAGGATATCATGTTGAAATGTAGGTCACATAAATTCAGGGCTGGAATGCGTGGAAAATCATAGGTGGTAAAAGAGTGCCGTAAGTGTTTACTTTATTCACGGTATACTGGTTCCACAGGCAGTTTGTGTGTGATATAAACTAATAATGTTAAATATGCGAAAGTAAGTTTCCGTCTTTTTGTTACATTTTGACGACTATATGTGTACACCAATGACAAGGAATTAATTTGTATCTTTAGGAAAGAAATAGGACACTTTTTACCGGTATGAATAACAATTTTAATCATGAGACAGGTTCAGCGGTAGAGTATACCGACTCGGTGTTGTTTGGGACGTACCTATCTTAGGTAACTTTAATTATAGTAATCAAATTCTAAATCCACGCGTGGCTGAAATAATGGCATTAGTAATATGGTGACGTAAAAATGAAGAAAATTAAAAATAATTCTCATCGTGTGACACCGCGCAAGATTAGTTTTAATCCATGAAATTTCAATTTCAAAGCAGAAATAATTAATCGTACCAACATATCGTCAAAATAAAATCAATATCCTAACAGTAAGGCAAAAAAAAAAAAAAAAAAAAACACCAAACAAACAACAATTTCAGAAAATGAAATGTTACTGAATTTTTTGTACAGAACATTTAAATTTTTATTATTTCATTAGGGGATTTTACGATAACCGTAGAGCAGCAATTTGATGATGGATTCTGATGTAACCAGACGAGACAAATTGAAAGCAAAGAAAAAAAGTTTTTGATATCTCGATTAATTCCCGACATATCGTATCTCAAAATTGACGTGGTTAGGTTGAAATGGTGCCTGGACCAGAAGAAAGATTTCGTCATAGCCAAATTGGATGATGAATTCGTATGTAATTCGACCAGAAAAAAACCCAACCAAAATCGCTCTGTCTACGAGGTGGAAATGCACTACAGTCGTTTTATTTTCTTCCTTATGGTTGTTGTTTTGTTGAAATACGGCCTAGACCAGAAGAAACGTCACCAAAAGCACAAGGAACTATGCCCATAACTGATTTTTGACATACTATAACTCTAAAACCAAGTGAGATATCAAAAAAATTATTTTTAATTTTCGATTTGTTTCGTCGAGTTGTGTAGGAATTAATCATCAGATTGTGGCGCCACGGTAATGATAGAATACTGTTATTATTAATAAAGAAGTCTCTTATACTGTAACACTCTCCAAGGGTAACAGCCACATCGATATAAATTTTCGGCATGCAAGAGCCAGTCAGAGGAGCTGGAATGGCAGTCATTGGAGGAACGGTGGAGGTGAAGAGAGTTCTGGGAATATACAGATACTATGTTGATGATGAGGATATTGGTAAAAAAAAAATTAAGAATAATTCATGAAAGGGAAAAGACGAGCACAACCACAAGCTGGTGCTCGATTTCATGCTTTAGGGATTGGATTTTTTTTTCCTTTTCTTGCGAGGGTGTCATGAATTGCAACAAATTACCAAGTAAGTGAAGGAATAATTTAGCAAAAACGCTTAAGGACTTTAAAATTAAAATTAGTAAATCAGAAAAGTAAATGGAGGAGGGATTTATCACTCCAATTGTAAAGGAAAATGTTAAAAAAATTTAAAAACGTGTAATTAAATGACATGGGGAATTGCCACCGGAGCGTTAGCTCCATAGTAATTAGATGATTAATAATAATAAGCCGTGCAGTCCTCCGTATCAGCATTTAAAAATAGCACAGGGGCATTACCGCGCGCGACATACTAAGTAAAGGTAACATCTTATTTCTCTTAAACATTACTGCACCTACTTATTTCATAAAAATAAAATCCTTGCTAAACTTTTTATTATTATTATTATTATCTATCGCATTAATAATCTCTCCGAATTAGTACCGTTAATTTTTCAGATAGCATTTCTATATTTCATAATCTGTATTACAATAAAATATGAATTACACAAAACTCGCGGACATTAGTATGTAAACCGAGAAAATAGAGTAAAGTTTTAAGAAGACCTTTAGAATTCATGTCTCTCGACGGTAATATTTAGTAATAGAATAAAATCGATAAAGAATTTTTACACATACCAAAGCACACGCGCGCGAAGCAGCGGGCAAATGCTAGTTTTAAAAATTTTTTTAAAATGAACGGTCGATACTACTTAGTGCTAGTGTCGTGCCAGGAAATTTTTATTTTAATTTATCAGAAAGCAATTATTTATTTATTTACTTATATTCGCATTTGGTATGTACCATTCAGCCAGCCACAATTATATTTCAGACAGACCAGGTTAATTACGTTAACGTACGCTTTTGTTTTTGAAAACTTGACAGCGGAGTTTTAAATATCGATAATGGAATTTAGAACAACGATACTGTATAAATCTACTGTGAACAACAGGATACTATTCACAAATAATTATTTTTATTATTTATTATTACCAAGATTTTTTATTACTGTTTCAGAACTAATTAAATAACAAACTGTTATATTTTAAACCAAACAGAGCCTTAATATTGGACGATACAAAAACATTAACAATCGAAGATCTAGCTACTGATTTGAATTAGTTACGGTAGGATGATAAGTTAAAACTGTTAAATAGCTTATACCACAATGTTTACCTATGCTATAGTATTTTACGTTCTTAAACTATCTACCAAGCTTAGACTATATATAATTCAGTGAAAATGGCAATAACTAGAAAAGGGACTCTAACAACAATGACGCGAAACTCCACAGGCCCAAAGAGCTGATAAATAGGGTCGAAAAGTACGGTCCAATCAGCTTAACATCAGCGGTAGGAAAATTAATGGAGATATTCATATGCAACCATATCAGACGTGTCTGCGAGGAATGTAAGTGGTTTTCAAGCGAACCTTCGCATGCGAATGATTCTTTACTTTCGATATTTTCCATCAAGTTACATAAGAATTCATCATCAAAATGCGGCGTCACGGTTGTCTTAGAATCCCCCGTTTAGTATATATTTGTTTATTATAACGAACAAATATTTCCAAAATGATTTTCCCAAGGAACGTATACCAAAAGGACAATTCCATCTGAGGTGGTTCACATTTTGGGACCACCATCTGAATTATCGTGAATATGATTAAGCTTTACAGTCTCTGGGCTGCATCTCAACTTACACGCAAACAAATTGATGTTATAGCGCCCTTTAAATACGAATAAGATTGAGCGCCCCATAAAGAAATGCCTTAAATTTTGTGGCAAAGGTCTAAGAGGCAAGTTTAATTTTATTACTAGCAACGGAAAAATTATAAGTTCTGTGAGATAAAACGAAAAAAGCTTCCTTTAAAAGAGAAATGGCTGTAATTGACTTATCGCGGAGACAGATATATAATCCTGGTTTTAATTTGATTATTGCATCTGCAGTCTCTCCACATCCACCTACTAATTAGATGTCTATTTATGGTTAATTTCTGCGCCTACGTCTGCAATACGTATACTTTTTCAATTATTCTATATATTTACAATATTTAATCAACAAAGGATCAAAGATAATATCAAGTACTGTTGTGCATACCAAAAAATTGCCTGATATGGTATTTTTAATTTGGAACGTTGTATAAGTTTGTATCAGAGTTTCAGGAGGTCCTAGTTATATGCACTAGACGCACGGAGTAAATTCGCATTTTTCACACTTTCTTGCCGGATAACATTTCGGTTTCTGGCCTTGTTTTTGTATATACATATTTTGAAATTTTTTTATTGAAAGAAAAATATTTTAGGAGGGTTGAAATATGTCTTAATGTGAAGGAATTACGTTTGTAATTCAACCGCAGTTTTTCCACGTTTCTTTCCTCACCTTCCACTCGATGAAACAATCTACAGAACCTTGGAAAGATGAGGGAGGTAATAAATGTTTGCAACGACAGAAACGCGTGGAGGTTTGGAAGAAATATTTTCAATATTGGGCGATAGCTTCCAGGCCAGCGGCCGCGGGCCATTATGTGTTGCGGCCGGGCCGCATGTGTGCCGCTGATAAGGCGCTAACGCGGTTAGGCCAGGCGCATCTGCCGCCGCCCGCAACTCATTTCGCGCCCCACGGAGCCGACTTGCTGAATGACGTCACTGGGGACGTATAAAGGAAGCCCGCGGTGCCCTGGGAGACACCAGTCCACAGACAGCCCTGCTCTCAGGTGAGACACTCACTCTATACAGCCAGCCGTCTTACCGGGCTCTGCGTTGTTCGCACGAGTGCGCTTGGAAGCCCGCGACCGGTGTATGCGACAGTCCGTACG
>JARYHS010015279.1:0-19000 GCA_031002005.1 Vandiemenella viatica
TCGAATGAAAACTGCAACAAACAAAAGAAACAAATGACAAATGTACCATTTACGTTAGCCTAGAGAGAGGATTTTTTGACATTATGAAATAAGGTAAATACACAGTTATTACGGACAGCAGAAGTAAATACCCAAGAAATAAAGAGGTTTTCGTGATTTAAAAATTATAACAGTGTTTAATGTTCCAAATGAAGTTAAAGTGCTGATGTCTTTACAATACAATCATTATATGTTTTTGATCTGATTATAACCTAATGCATTTCTCCTATTTTCACTTACAATTTTTTGACATTGTTGTAATATACAAAGCGTCTCAAAAATACTTTTACAAAATTTATGGGCTGGTTGCTCAAAGCATGACAATGAAAAAACTACGTATAAACATACGCCGGAAAATCCTTATTTTTTTAATTTTTGATGAAAGAACGGTTTGCAATAACACATCGTCTATTTAACACTAACAACTTATTAGGTATGAGAATTGAATCCTTCCAGGAGAACAGATTACAAAAATTCTAATCGGGTCTTCTGCCGGATCAGTTCTTCCACATGCGACGTTTCGACAACAGCCTCTGTTGTCGTCTTCAGTCTAAAAGGTTGAAGCTGACTCAGCGACAAGTCACCTACAGTCGTAGTGTTAGCTTCCACCTTTTCGCCTGATGAAGACAACAGAGGCTGTTATTGAAACGTCCCACATGGAAGAAGTGATCCGGCACAATAAGAATTTTAGTCAATTTATTAGGTAGTTCTTTAAAAGTCCAAAACGCACAAATTCATAATAAAAGTTCATAATGTCCTCCGCGTTCTTCTACATACTCATACATCGTGGCCTGAAGCTCCCTTTCAGATACTTCCAGAAGGCGGTGAATGTTTTCTCAGGCACCCATGACACGATGATGCAGCGTCTCAGCGTTCGGAATGGAATGTCTGTTGCGTACGCCTAATGTTTTACGTGATCCCGCAGATACAAATCCAGGATTGAGGTCAGGGAACGTGCAGGCCGCGCAACTGGTTCTCCCATACCGATCCATTTGTCACAGTAGATATCAAACAGTACTCATCGAGCACTGTGAATAAAATGTTATGGAGCCCCATTACGCGTAAACCACACGTTCTGTCTTATCTCCAGGGGCACATCATGTAGCAAGTCTTTAAGAATGTTCTTAATGAAGTCGCTGTACATAACGCATATAAGACGTGTTGGGATATATATATATATATTGCTGTCATCATTCTCTCAACTGGTTTGGTGCAATCCTCCTTCCCTTCCTACCTTGCGCTAACCTCTTCATCTCTACATACCCCTTACAACCCACGTCCTCAGTTATCTGCTTCATATATTCTAATTTCTGTCTTCCTCTGCAGTTCTTGCCTTCGACTGTTCCCTCCACTAACAAGCTAACTAGTCCTGCATTTTTCAAAATATGATCTACCATCCCGTCTCTTCTTCCTGTGATACTCTTCCACAAACTTCTTTCCTCACCCATCATTTCCAAAACTCGTTCATTTCGCACTTTATCCTTCCACTTAATTTTCAGCATCCTTCTATAGTATTTTTTTTTTTACTTATGCCTTTACGCCTCGTCGACGTCGAGGTCATTAGAGGCGGGATGGGACAAGGAACTGGAATGAAATCGGCCATGAACTTTTAAAGGAAGCATCCCGACATTCGCCTGGAGTGATTTGGGGAAACCACGGAAAACCCAAATCTGGATGCCCACGAATGCGAGGTCAGTGCGTTAACTTTCTATAGCACCACATTTCAAGTGATTCAATTTTATTTCTTTCTGGTAATCCTAAAGTTCACGCTTCGCTACAATAAAGTGCTGTGCTCCATATATAGCGTTTAAAAAGTTCTTTCTGAGTCTTAGATCAATTTTTGAAACTAAAATATTTATCTTTTTCATGAAGGCTCTTTTCGCTGTTGCTGTTCTGCTCTTAACATCATTCCTGCTTCGGCCATCGGTTGTAATTTTACTTTCTAAGTAGCAAAATTCAGTAACTTCTTCTGTCGCATCCGACCTTATTTTTATATTTAATCTACTATCTACATTTCCGCCAAATTTCATCACTGTTGTCTTGCTTTTGTTTTATATTTAGTCTTGAATCTACAAAATATGCACCTAACAAACAATAACCTACAATTCGAGCCCACACATTAGTCTTAAACTGATGCTGGTATTTGGTCGACAACATCACTCGATTACCTAACGAAGTTACTGGTTACAATCTTAAATTGTTTGATGGTATCTCGAAACACTTTGAATGTACAATTTCGTTAAAAATGAAAAATCAAACGTATGTTAACACAGTGTAACATTAGACAGAACTATAACTTTCAAGCAGCATTTCTCAAATGTGGCTGCTAACGTTAAAACGAGAAATAATAATATACAAAAGCTTTTTGGTACTTCATGGAGATAAAATGCTTATGTTATAAGTCCACAGCCTTAGCTCTGTCATACTCTGTTGCTGAATACTGCTGCACGCCATAAATCAATAGTGCCCACACTAAGAAGGTAGACTTGCAGCTTAATCAGGCAGTGCGGATAGTTACGGGA
This sequence comes from Vandiemenella viatica, assembly GCA_031002005.1. Taxonomy (NCBI): domain Eukaryota; kingdom Metazoa; phylum Arthropoda; class Insecta; order Orthoptera; family Morabidae; genus Vandiemenella; species Vandiemenella viatica. The sequence goes on from JARYHS010015279.1 coordinate 2,562, forward strand.
TGCATTCAGAGCACGAACACTGTATGGCTTCCAGTCCTCTGTAACATTTAACCTCAGGCACTAAGGAGATAAGAAATTCTGCGAAAGGTCTGGAAAAATATCGTAAAGAATGCTCAACTACCCATAATGTAAACTATACACAAGCAAACACCAACGTTTGAAATAAAGCAAACCACCATTTTGCACAGCAATATACTTTCAGGTCGGGCCACACTAGACCGCACTGAGTCCGCACCGTCACCGCACCGACACTCGGCCGTGTGTCAGCTTGCCTCCCTCGCGTCCACACTGGTCCATAGCTCATCCGTGTGAAGGACGGGTTTCATACCCAGTCTTTATTCTCCTCTAACGTAGAAACTTTGTTGTTTGATGGAATTAATGTTAAAAAATTACCTTAAAAGAGATTTAGGGATCGTACTTTATTATACTGTACTTTATTTGGCGTAGGCGTACTTTATAATCTACAAAAGTAATAAAGTACCATAAAGGTACATTTTTTCCTGACTCCTATTATCTCGTCACTCCTTGATCTCTTATGCACAAAAATATTATCCCAACGCAGTTTTAACAAATGATCGTCACACTCTACTGGATTGAAAGGTTCTCATGTACCTCTAGATAGTCACAATGAAATGACAAGCGTCACTCACTTCACATTTAACGTGTTCGTTTTGGTTCAGGTTCCTTTCGATTCACTCAATATTTTTTTTAACAAAAAAAGAATAAGATTATTATACATTTTAATTCAAATACAGACTGCAAATATTCTTTAAAATAATAATAATTTCATGTTATCTAAATATTCCGGTCAGTGTTTCTAATCAGCTGCTTAGTACACCTCTATCCAGTGGCGTATCCAGGATTTGGTTTGGAAGGGGCTTGAGCGGATTTTGGTTTTGGGAGGGGGGGGGGGGCTTGAGCGGATTTCGTAGAGGGGGCGTGAGTCTATTAAGGGTAGGCTTTATAGTCATGCCGCCCTTAAAAGATCAGCAGAGCTAAAAAAAAGTCTCCAAAATTACAGTGTCGGGGGTGGACCTAGATACTTTTGGGGGGGGGGGCTTGAGCCCCCTAGCCCCCCCTCCCCGGATCAGCCACCGTTGTCACCTAATTTAAAAAGGAGACCTACAGATTAACGTGCAATTCGAATCACGGAGCGTCCTAGCATCTTAGCATTATCAAATCAATGCTTTGGCAGAGGCAAATGTAAATTTTAAGACCCGTAAAAATTGTAGCTGAGACAGGGATATGAACTAGGGACTTTCACTACTCTAATCGTACACCTTAACCATCTGAGTCAAGAGACAAATCTGGATGTAATGAAAAATAAATATTCAAACATAATAAAATAAATGTACTTTTTTTCTATATAATTTTTTTTATCTCAAAACACAAATGTGCTTTTATATAATTGAATATATATTTTTCAGTACTTCCAGATTCAGATTCTTGCGGCGTGTGATTTGGGTATGGAAGGTCCCCGGTTCAAAATCCGGATTTCGGATGCAATTTTTACAGGCCTAAAAATTGACCTTCACTGCTGTAAAATCTTTGATTTGTTAATGCGAACATGCAAGGACTCTACCTACATTTTACGAACATTTGATGAACCTAAGTGAGGATGAAAGAGGAAGGACACTTTTCTAAAGCAATCAGCAACGCTAAAACAACATTTAATCGTAAAGGAACGAAAATTTACGAAATCATTCTATAGCCTACGCCTCTCCATATCGACCAGACCGACAGCACCGTCAAAAAGTAAACCAAACTGATGACGGCCGACACACTGCTTGAACTCGCTTTAATCGAGTGAGTGACAACAATGGGAAAAGTGTTGGTGCGGTGACGGTGCGAGCTTTTTGCAGTCTAGTGTTCCCCGACCTCTACAGAGTCCTCTTTCAATAGCAACAAGCTGTGGATAACTCAACGGGCAGTCATCGGTTGCCAATAAATATCTAGTTGAAGACTTTTCAGTGCTGTTACAAGAATTCCATCTCCCCAGACGGTAACGTAGAATCATTCGAACAGGACAAGGTAGATATGACTATTTGTTACACAAATGGGCTAGACAGATTCCGTAAATTGCAACTGTGGAGCCACTTTCAATCAATCCACCACAATGTTTCTGACTGTCCTCTTCGAGTGTGGTGGGTGAGCGGTTAACGCTCTGGCCTCGCATTCGGGAGGATGCTCATTCGAATCCCCGCTGGCCATCCTGATTTGGGTTTTCCATGGTTTCCCCAAATCACTTCAAGTGGATGCCGCGATACTTCCTTTAAAAGGCCATCGCCGAATTCCTTCCCATTCCTTATCCCCAGTCCCATCCCGCCTCTAATGAACTCGACGTCGACGAGGCGTAAAGCCATAAGTTAAAAAAAGTCTTCGAACCTACAATGGAACAATAGAGGAAATACACGATGCGTCAATCAATGCAATTGAACGGATCAAACTTCTATATCTAGAGATATAATGTTACACGAGCTATCGATGTACAAATTTGTCAACAACGTTTGTATATCCCGTTAAATATCATACAATAAATAAATAGATTTTATCATTATTTTGGTGGGGGCAGCCCCACCTAAAAACTTGTAAACATATTTTTGAAACACACTGTATATTCTTCTTTTTTTAGTATTTAGGGGCTTTCGGCCTTGTCGGTCATAAATCCAAGTTCATAACATTTTATTTTACAAGATTTTACATTCCAGTTACTTTACATGTTCTATGTACATCAGTTTACATTCTTGGTAATAAAATACATGTTAATATGAAATCAGATACATTGTTATATCTCTTATCTATACAGTAGAGGGTTCATTATATAATTAGTGGGATTATTTTGCTCAATGTAGAGCACTTGCGCCCTAATCATTCACACTGGGCTCTCATTCTAGTATTACGTCTAGATGGGGACATTTTGCGAGGATACTTCTGTTCGGATGGTTATACGATAGTCAATACACTGGTGTTCATTCCTTACGCTCATAGTTCTATTCTTGGATCCATTCCACGCCAATTTCCACCTCCTAAGAATAAACCACATATCCTGTTTTTGCTTATTGTATCTCATGAGTCATCTCTTTTCTCGTTACCCGACTCTCTCATTTCGTGATTCTTTCCAACATTGTTACCTGCATGTTACGTCTGGAACTTCATATGATTCATATCCGCGTTTCCTTCCTATTTTCTTTATTCATATTTCATGTCTAATTAGTATGAAACATATTTCAAACAGTATACAAAAAAGTCCATATATCCAAAGTAATGTTTTTTTCTGATTCAGATAATTAGAAATGGTATAATATGAGATACTCAATTAGACTGTGGTATCTATAGTTTCGTTGCCTCGCTTTAATATCTCGCTGGCTGTTGCTTATGAATAGTCTATCCCCACTGTTCCATGATGTTGCTACCGAAGGTGCAGCATGAGAGCTGTATTAGGGGGTTATTATTTATTTATTTATTTAATCGCTTTTAGCCTTATCTCCCATACAACTAACCTTTACAAAAGTTTTAATTGATGTGTACAATAGAATTTTCAACTAATTATTGAACTAAGATGAATTATTACCGTTCAGGGATAAAACACTTATGAACTAACTACCACGCATACGTTAAAACTGATCATTACTCAATTGAAAAAGTGAATATTTATAGATACACAATGCAAAAGAATGTACATTGTTAAAAGAGAAGATTTAAAGATGTTTAAAGGATACAGTTTTATAGTATATATAAGAAAAACTCAAATAAATATATTTCCATCTTTAAAATACACCATTAAATTCCTGTAAATGTTTTTGTCGTCAGAAGATAGCATAATAGTCACGTTTTTTTGCGAAGCGAATAGCGAGGATTTTTAATTCTTTCAGTATTTTGTCTTGTGGTAATCCAAACTACTGGCAGGGAAAAAGAATGTGGATAAGTCACCCCCTGCTGTGGCTGAGCAGTCACAATGAGGACTTACTCTAAGCCGTGTTCGATTTAAATGACTGGGGAAGTTACCATGATGGAATCGACTTCTGGCAATGCATGTGATTAAATGCCCGCTAAAATTCCAGTTATAGTACCAAGGCTTCGCGGTGACAGTTGGTTGTAAACGGTCGTGGAGCGAACCTTCTTGTTGTAAAGAACTGCTCAATTCCGTTTGCTATAGTAACTTAACTCGCTGTTGAATCGTTTGACATATATACTGAAGTTTTAAGTCTTCTCTATGATAGCTTTCTTCGCCAGCTTGTCGGCATACTCGCTAAATGTGATTCGCTTGCGTGATGTGCCTGTAGACACCATTGGTAGTTTGGTTTTCACGAGGCACGGCCTACACCAAAATACTGTACTTCTGACTTGTTAGCTAAAGCTGTAAGGAAGGACGGTTATGAATTGGTTTGGATGATGCCTTTTAATCCAAATAAATCAATCAAGTTCGATGCTGGGTGGTCCAAGAGTGACGAGTGACATAAAAACTGTCCAGCTTGAAACCTGTAATACTCAATGACTACTGAACGGAAGACAATGGGGTGAGTAGTGTCAAGGCGCATCAACACTGCAGCAACATTGTGCAACATAGTACAGCTGCGACATATTTCAACACGAATTTAATTTAATTGCACTGGAACACACGTTCCAGTGGCAATTTCCCTAACATCCATCTTCCTCCTTTCCTACACCCACCTACATTTGCCCTCTACAAATTTTAACTTTTAATTCTTTCAACGTTTTTGGTAAATTATTCATCATTTCTCTTCGTAACTTTTTCCAATCCCTGACATGCTTACCTAAAAAAGAGAATCATCCCACACCCTTGTGCCTGAAATCGAGTGCCAGCTTGTGGTCATGGTCATCTTTTCCCTTCCATGCACTACTTTTCATACCTACACCTATATCTTTCCATGCCTCATCGCCAGTACCTATACGACTTGTATACTCCCATGACCCCTGTCACCCTCCTCCTATCTTGCAATCAATCACATTCCATCAGTATCATATCTGTTACTGACTGCATTCTGCGATAATTTCCAGAAATAAATCTAGCAGCCCTTTTTAGCACCCTCTCCAACTCCTGTATTTGAAACTCAAAATGTGGGTACCATACTAAGCTTACTTTGTTAACATACTCTCAATGTAAACATCTTGTTGGAAGCTGAACTTACATTTTATCAATTACAACCGTGAGCATGGGATTAAAGTGAAATACACTGAATCCAAAATTATATAGAATATCCAAGTGCCTTGAATCAAAAGATGGGAACGTATATGTGCAGGGAGAATAAATATGACGCGTCGAGTGCCATTTTGCAACCGAGGGATGCCGATTTCAGGAGGAACTAAGAAACCAATTTAAACTTGGTATCGCAGTTTTACAGAGAACGACAAAAGATCCGAAAAATAAGTGCTCAGTTTTACATATATGACCTATATTTCAAAACAATTATAATTCAGTAGTTACTCTGCCAAGGAACAAACCCTCCGTCTAAAATGTCTCCTGTATCTTTATATTCAATGTCAAATTTTCCTAGTAAAAGTTTTTCAAAGGTGAATTATCCGTAAAAGTTATTAAGCAAAAGGCAAGCTATAACAACAACTTCTGCAGTGTCTCATTATAAAAGTAATAGTTTTCTAAATATCCTGAATAAAAAAATTCATTTTTTAAAAAATATTCCCCTTGTTCTACTAAGACGTTAACATATTATTCTTTTATTAGAACCTTTCTCCTGAGTTCTGGAGAAGGATTTTATTATGTTTTGTGATAAAGGGAAGGCATCTACCCCTAAAAACACTTGTGGAACCAATTTATTACGTCCTGATAAAGTGCCATATTCTGGACGGTTGAGATTGCAATAAGTAACTAGCGTTTTGAATTTTCTATTTTCGAAAGCTTCTCCGTCAGATATTTTCCTGGACAGTCTACCTGGGTAGATGTTCAGTTTTTCATATATAATTTCTATTTCTAAAACAATTATAACTCAGTAATTATTCTGAGAAGGAACAAACCCTTCCCTCTAAAATGTCGCTTGTATCTTTATCTTCAATGACAAATGTTCTTAGTGGAAGTGAAATTTTTTTAAACGTGAATTATCCCTTAAAAGTTATGAAGGAAAAGGCAAGCCATAACAACAACTTCTGCAGTGTCTCGTTGCAAAAGTAAGTTGTTTTTTTTTTAATTTTTTTAATTTTTTTTTATTTTATTTTTTTAAATCCTAAATTAAAAAAATGCAAAAACATTTCTTGATATTCGCCTTGCTCTGTTCAGACGATAACATATTATTCTTTTAGGAGAACCTTTCTCCTGAATTCCGGAGTAGGGTTTCATTTAAAATAGTGAAAAGGGAAGGCATCTACCCCTAAAAATACCTGTGGTAGCAATTTATTACGTAGTATACTGATAAAGTGCGATATTCCAGGAGATGGAGTTTGAAATTCATAGCTAATTTCCTGAATTTTCTATTTTCTAAAACTTCTCCATCAGATATTTTCCTTGTTATCCTATACAGAGATATAAAAATCTTTTCGCAAAAAGAACTATACTGAAAAACCTCTTGTAACTGATAAGGTCGCTTCCTCTAGTTTTGAATGCAACTTTGTGCTTATACAACTACAGTGTGTTGAATATAGATAAAACTAGCCCCAGCATCGTGTAACAATGCGGATAGTTTTGTTTGCTGCAACATTATGCAACAAGAATCTTCTACAACTCGCAGCAATATTAGCTGGAACAAAAATCCCATATGTTACCCCAGTGTTGTGGCGCCTTTAGAAGAAATAAACTTTGAAGTATTAAGTGTATTAGCAGACATCTAACAGTAGCACTGCACGGGGAAGGGAAGTGACTGGTCAGATAACGAATCCCGCTGCTTTGCCACATGAATTGAGTCGAAATATCACGGCATGCAATTCGATACCATTTCAAGATCGATAAAAGTAAATTCCGAAAATTGTGACACATTAAAAGTGAAAATGTCAGAGTACAATAAGTGTAAAAAGAGCGAGTGGAATGCAAGCGCAATTGAATAGAAACCCTCTACCAGCAGACAAAGAAAACCTAGCAGAACAGACGAGACCCAGGGGTGCGGGCGAGGGAGCTACGGCAGTGATATTGCCTTCGACGGACTTGTACTGTCCTGAGGAGCACATTGATATCACAGTCGATCAGCCTGGACTTTGTTATTTGTGTAAACCTCCTCTGAAACACGTAATGTGGCAGTTAAGTACTAAGTACAAATTTCTTTTCTGTAACTAAATAAATTTTAAACAAGATAAAATTTGCACCTCCCTGCTATGAAATAAAAAAATTAAGAAACAAAAAATTTATTATGAAACTCACTATTTGAATAATAACTTAAAGCGTCTATGTGGTTGCCAAAATTTGTTCAACACCTTGTCAATAAATTCAGTATCCTTAGTTAATAAGCATTATATATAATGTATAAAAAAAACTCAGATGCACCCAGGGCCCGCTCTAGCGGTATTGCCGCCCCGGACAAATAGACAAATTTCCGCCCCTTAAGATTATATAGAATTATATATTTAAAAAAATTAATTTGTAATCGAATAAAATATTTAATTTTAAATTTTAATAAAATTATATATTCATAAATAAACTTATTGAATTTTGATCTAGCGGCACAAAATAGAGAAATTAATTATGAAATATCTGTACATAGCCACAAATTAACCATATTTTTACGTTTTTAAATGCTATTACAGATGGATATTATCACACAAACAATCTAAATGCCATTATTTTGAAAATAAAACGAGATTACATCAAATACGCTAAAATCAACAAAAAAAACCCTTTTTATTCTTACTTTCAGGTTCCGAATTTTGTATTACATCTTAAAATTTACTTCATCAGCAACTTCATACTCAATTGCCAAAATGGCTAAATCATTAAATTATCGATTTCTTGGTTTTCGTAAATGCTTAACAAGGCAAATGAAATTTTAAAGGTTTTAATGCCTCTATCCTACTCTCCCATCTAGTGTCACTCCATGTTTTCAAAGTTGAACCCCGAACATGCTTTAAAAGTATTGCTCATCGAAAAGATGATGCCGAAAAGAATAAATATATTTTTTGGACCATGTTGAAGAAATTAGCGGCTTCCAAGGATGATTTTGCCATTAATAACAGGACTGAGAGAATGGCTACTACACGGAACATTGAATGCTCGCGAATTATATTGTTTAATTCTAAATTGCACTCCTGCTTTATTGCCCCTTATATTGGACCCGTTGTCAGTCCCTGTCCTCTGATATCCTACAAATTTAAACACAAGTCATTAAGTTCTCCAACTATAATGTCAGACATTTGTTTTACTGTGGATCTTTCGACTGGTAAGAAGCCTTAAAAGCTTTCATTATTTTTAATTTCAACATCAGGATTATATTTATTGGTTTAAACATATCTGATTACAAGAGTAATTTACTGTATCTTACTAAAGTCAGGAGTACAGTTTAAAATTATGGAAAAATATTTGAATTTTTTTATTTCATTAATAACATGAGAATTTTCACTTTGATGCAGCAGATCTACTATCCAGGTTTGTATATTTTTTCCCAAGATATTGAGCTTTAGTCTCTACTTTTTAGAGCACTCAACGGACGTGCTCTTCCATAATGGGATCGTATTCAGACAGTAACTCAACTATTTTTAAGAAATTACCGGTATTATGCTGAAACAACTTGTCGCTTGTACCTTGAAAAACCAGTCAACATTTACCAAGCATTTGGGTAATTGCAACGAATCTTAGAAGCACCTCATTTCAATGATTTATTTCGGCATTAATAACTCTTTGAGTGGCAGCATCTACAGTTTTACAACAATTTAATCTTTTTTGCCTGAATATGATTTTTCGAAATTTCATGCTCTTTTAAAGTTTCGTCGAGGTGCTTCCAATTTTTAAAACCCTCCTTTGAAAGGATTTTTTTTTTAACTGCTTTACGTCTCTTTTTAACATCGAGGTCTTTTAGAGACGGGAAAGGATGGGGGGCAAGGATGGGGGCAAGGGATGGGAAGGAATTCGGCCATGGCCTTTTTGAAGGAAGCATCCCGGCATTTGCCTGGAGTGATTTGGGAAACCATGGAAAACCCAAATCTGGATGCCCGTCCTCCCGAATGCGAGGCGAGAACGCTAACCGTTACACCGCCCTGCTCGGTCCCGTTGAAAGAGAACTAACTAAACAACTGAAAATTTTGCAACAGAAGCAGTAAACGAAGTAGCTAATCTAGCAATATTTGCTCTCCGTTGCTGAAAATTCGTGCATAATATTTTGCACTAAAACGTCGATCTGTGTCATTGGAAGGAAATTTGTAATTATGAAATAGTTTAGGTGGACCTTGGCTTACTAAAAAGCTTCTTACGGCGTCTCATAAAATTCTTGGCCAAAAAGTTTTAGAACGCCTTCTGTGAGTCTCACGTTGATGTCAGTTCCAGTTGGTTTACAAACTTCGTTCATTTGTTCGCTATTATTCTCTGGCGATTCTATACTTCTTTTGTAACCCGACCTGATATTGGATTCTAAGATTTGTTTTGGTAAGCCCTGAATACAGTATATTTTTTTAACGCGCCAGATTGATTCTGTCTTTACGCATCCTTTCCCAACCTTCTTTTTTTGTACTGGTAACCGGATAGTTTTCTTTGACCGTCAGACATTTTGAAGAGGCATGCACGTAACTCAAACAATGTACACTATAAAATAATATAAAAAGTAAATATTTATCCTTGCTCTAAATAAGCTAAAACCATAACTAAGATAAATTATTCTCAGTCGATATAAAAAAATATTTATGCACAACACAAAATATTTTCCATACCCTATGAACATAAAGAAAGTCTAGTGTTACTACACAATCAAAACTTATTCGCGGATGATACTATCCGTAAATTTGCTGCAAATACAGAAACCGTGTATTCAGAATGGCAATTTCAATAGGCTTAAACGGAATACGTTCCAAGTTCACAAACAAAAAAATGATGTTGTGGAGTGATTGTCGCTCAATGCACTTATTAAACCAATTGACAAAGTTATTCACATTCACTAAAATAGTTAATGAATTTCTTTTTGTTGAGACGATTTACAAATGCAGCAATTAGAGTATCTGTAAACCGCATTCGTATATATAATAAGCATCATGGATTATTATATGTTAGCAGTTAGCATTCGAAATTACATATACTAATGGTATGTGAAGTAACTAATCGGTAATCAGCAGCTGGTAATATTATTTATTTATTAATGATTGTAAGTACTGTCCCACACCCACTAAACTACAGTTTTTTCATAAGAGATCAAAGCTAACGTATGTAAAACACTTACAATGCCTGTATCTAATTTGTACAACAAATCTGTGGGGCTTGGATTACGAGAAGAAATTATTATGCAAATGATTCCACTTCGATTTCCAATAACTAAGATCCATATTGATTTGGTTCATCAATTCAATAAAATAAATACTCAACATCTTCCGCCAAGCACTATCGATTCCATGTATTAAAGCCTAGCTGCAATTGCGAAAAACACTCCTTTTCACCGCATCTAGTAACTTGTGGGCAGTATAACGTCGGTATCAGTGCAGGTAGCCGAGGGCAGGTGTAACAGGCCCCAACTACTGGGCTTCTGTTGTGTGCTTTTGTCGTTGTGCGCTTATGTCGTATATCCAACTAAATAACAGTTTAATCATAGATGTACTTAGCTTTACAAATTATGAAATCCTGAAGTAAATTTTATGAACTTCCACTTATCACTAATAACGTAATAGTAAGACTAATGATGTTGTGTAATGAAACCACTTTTGTAATTAGCAATAATAAGCAAATTGAGACAACAACGCGTTCTACTCGCGTGCTAAGGCCCAATTCACACAGAAGAGACGTGGCGCGGACTTCGGGCTGAGACATGGCGCGGACGCGGTGCATTTTGAAGTTGCTACTATGGCGCAATTCACACGGAGGCGGCTGGGCAACGACGCGCCCCTTTGAGGTCCACGCCCCGTCTCTTCGAAGTCTCTAGGGGCGCACCCAAATAGCTAAGAACTGTAAGTTTTTAACGAACGAAAAAATCGGTATGTGGATTTTTTTTATTAATTGGGTATTTAACCCATTAATATTATTAATTTTTTTCTCACACTTACAGCCGAAATGGCGCCCTTAAATTTTAGCGCCCCGGGCAAATGCCCGGCTTGCCCCCCCCTAGAGCGGGCCCTGGATGCACCTCCCTTAAAGTAATCCTGTCGGCGCCCATGATAGTCGCGTGGGCCCATTAGTGAGACATGACGTTCCAGCGGCGCCATTGTCCAATTACCCAAGAGAATTTCGCGAATCATATACGATAAACAGCTATGTTGGTGATTTGTAGTAGGATGAAAGAAGAACTGGTTCATTTGTAGCAATTGTTTATCTTTAGCAGAAACAAATACGTAGCAAAAACACCTACAACGGCATACTGAACGATTCGAAATGATGAACAAATTTCTGTAACAAACAAACAAAAACCGAATAGTTGTTTACACTAGAAAACAAGCACACTTTATTAATATCTCTGTAATTTGTGGTTTTGCTATCTAGCGTTTGCGACCGCTCCTTATAGACGCCAGTGGAGGTAAGCAGCTTGATTCCTTATCTTGAATATTCATAATTTTGCCTGTTATTCGTAATTTCCAGAAATTCTTTCTGGGTTACTGTGCAAAGTACGGCCAGTAGAAAACACTGTTAATTCGGGTTGAAAATACTACGAGCTTCTTCCTTGGCGCTTACTCTTTAAGGAAAAGTGTACCTGAAAGCCGTAAAATATGTAACAAAGGTGTAATCCACGCCGAAAGATACGTTTACGCACGTTACTTACTCGGCGTTAATAGAGATCTAGAGCCAGAATTATAGTCAGAATTTGGCATAGCCGTTGTCTTCTTCACTCAACATGGAATGTTAGTAGTCATTTGGGCCCAGGCTGCCATCAGCCTAAACACAACACGGTTACTCGTATTACGTCATTAGCGGCAACAGACATCTCGTTCAGTGTGTGACGTCATTATAGTCAGACCACGAAGATAGTGGGCCATGAGTCAGACTGCGGAATGGCGGCCTCCTTAGTTGTTCAAAATCCACTATACGGAATATTAGTCGTAATTCCGGTACAGGCTGCATTTCAACCTAACCACAACGTCCACCAATACAGCTCTTTGAAAATCAACATGTGTACAGCTTTCGGAATAGCATATTCGTGGTAAAAATGGCTGCTACACATCGACTAATACCGCACGTAACCCGACGATTTTCACTATATTACTTCTTTTCTACCTGTTTTATCGGCTTCGCGTACACTTTTTCTTAAATAGAAATGCCTAAGAAATGCGTTAATCACATTTTCATCGAGAAATAACAGTTTTTTCTACTGGCAGTACTTTGCACAGCGCCCTCTTTCTGAATTAATAATGTTACCAGAGCGAAAAACTTAATCTTTAAAATAATATCTTATTTATCTATACCAATTTAACCGTGCCGACCCCAAATTGTTGAGAAGAGGTGGTGAAGAAGAAGAAGAAGAAAGAAATGTCGTTTCCAAACAAGAAACAAATAAAGTAATGTAACATCAGGGCCGGCGTAAGGGAGGGGTAAGCGGGGCAAAAGTACCCCGGGCCCGTGCCCCCGAAAGAGGGCCCTCTGTCCAGAGTGCCCAACTAAACAGATATTAAACCAAAAAAACTTTTCATAAAAGATGTTAATTGATTTTTTTGGATTAAAATTTTCTGACTGTATCCATAAATCAATGTTTAAAGTAAAAAAAACTATCCGTGTGTGTATGTGGGGGGGGGGGGGGGGGGGGGGAGGACCGAGAACACTTACCCGGGGCCCGAGAATCCTAGCGCCGGCCCTGTGTAACATATATAGGGTACTAAAATAGGGAGGCGAAAATATTAAAGATTTTGCTACATTGAATAATTCAAATAGAACTCCTAAGGCCTTGTTACAAAACATATGGAGCAAAAAGATATTTAGAAACATATGGATACCAATGTTGAAGAAGTTATAACAAAATGAAAAAGACAATAATATTAAGAACTTTTTTAATGAGACTTTTAGGGACTATTAGACAGGAATGGAAAGGGAAGAAATTACATAAAAGAAATTACTAGAAATGAAATTAACTAGGAAACTAGAAACAGATCTGTAAAATCTTATAAGGAAAATATATATATTAAAAAGATTAATTTAGCTGGTATGTAAAGTAACATAACAGACATGTTAAATATGAGAGAATATTCCATCGTACCATACCTGTAAATACTGTTAAGCTTAAATTTTGAAATGTAACCAGGGAAGAGGAAACTTACCATTGTAGCATCTATCCGTAAATGAGGGAAGAGACTTGATGTTGATTATATTGATATCAGTGCTATGTAAGGTGATAGAGAGCTCAATATGCAGCCGCAGTGTAAAAGTCAGAGATATGGGATTCCTACGGATATTAAAACCAAATTGTTGGTACTCCAGGAAATTATGTCAAGAGTACACCTTTATAATGGGCATTTTCCAAAACAACTCTGCAGATTATTCCTCCAAGCTACAGCTGTGGATGTCAGAGGTAGTTCTAAATCATATTCTGTCCATATGACAAATCGTTAGTAAAAATTAGATGAAGGAATCAATAAACAAACTATCCCTGCAGAACTCCATATCAATAACTAATGCAATAAATTTCTCTCTTCCCACATGTAGTCATCTTCTTTTCATATCAGCAATCTGCTATACAATTTGTAGGTTCATTCCACAATCACATCAATAGCAGAACTGACTGGAATTGATGCTGACGTCACACCCCATTCCCTTCGTTCGCAAATTAACGTAGACCAGAGATGCTACTAGAATGTCAAGGTTAAAATAGCAATTTAATAACTAAGCAATTGCAAACAAATGAATTGCTAGAACATTTTCATTAAGTTCGCTTTTTGTAATGTTTCATTTTAAATTAAATACATACATTTAGTTAAAAACATATGATACAACTTTACGGCTGAAAAAAAAAGTGAATAAAATTGCATTTTATGATTCAATGAAATCCTTTCTGTCACCATCATTTTTCAATCACTACTGTCATGACGCTACGCTGTCTTTAAGTACATACATATTTATATTGGTGATCATACTTGAAGTTACATCAGATTTGATTATTAAGTTAAAAAAATTGGTAATTTTTTAAGTGTCAATTCTGCTTTTTACATTTGGAGCATGTTTACTGTTTTGCTGGGTCATTACATTATTTAGTCTTCCTTCGTTAAGTATTTAATGAGAGCATCTCTACCCATGTTTTATAACTCATATTAGCAGGAATCTGATTTTTTCATGATCATTAATAAATACCGGTACACAAAATAAAAGAAAGAATTAGGAGCAGAGCATTATCTAAGTGATCCGGGTACTTTTGGTAACAGTGTGACAAGTTTTTTATGGTACAGATGATTTTTCGAGCCTACGTAGAAGTCTTTGTTTGAGCTAGTTAATTTGATGAGTGAGTAAGGAGAGGGAAGCCGTTTGAATAGCGAATTAGTCCATAAGTTAATTTCATTATTTACCGTAGGCCAATGTCCAGATAGGTAACTTCCTATACCAAGTTGCTCACTACCATCTTTTGCACACTGAATCAGTTGGGACATAAATACCTTTGAAAAAACTACCTTTCATCCAAATAAAGATGGTTAGTAGAATAACTGATTGCAATTTCATGTAAATAATGGTAGGTCTATATATGAGTATAGCAACAATTTTGAAGTTATTGAAAATTTAGTAAATTCTGATATTGTTTTGAGGATGCTATTTACAGTTATTTCACCCATTAATCCATCCATATTTATAATAATGGATGTTTAATATTTTAATTTAATGATGATGGAGCACAAGCTCTGGTGGAAATCTTACTATGTATCCATTTATTTTCTTTCTTGCATTTTATCTAAAAATGTTTGAGTGCAATTTCATCAACCACATACTTTTGCCCTTCATAAATTTCAAATCCTTTCAGCACATACCATCATAATTTATTTCGCTCCCTGACTCCTTTACTTACAAAACAAAATTTTCTACTCCCTTATGCCTGAAATCAGATGCCAGCTTGTGTCATCGTCATAATTTCCCTTCCATGTAATTCTTCTACCAATATCCTTCCAACACTTATCACCAACATTTGCACTACACTCCTTCCTTAAACTTCTTAACCTTCTTCCTGTCTTCCAGTGAATCCCAACCCAGCTCTTTTAACATACCAATTACAAATTGTGTTCTGTGGTAATTTGCATCCACTTCAACTCCTGGTATATGATACACAAAATTCTGAAACCTTCCCCTACCAACTGTCCAGCTGAGAGTATTACAGTGCCAGCGAATTAGTCCATCAGTTAATTTCATTATTTACTGTAGGTCATGTCCAGATAGATAACTTCCTAGACAAAGTACAACCTGGGGCACTTTAATGTAATGTCAATATAATGTAAATTTCAAGCCTTCAACAAGCTGTTCCTTCCCCACCATTCAATCATAAATGATCCTTACTTCTTTATCTGTGACAGGTCCATAAAATTATGTTCATTATCCTATCTGTATAGTATTTAAAAAGTCTATCTACAGTTTCAGATTACACAATACAATCATCACCATTTATATTCTAATGAGATTTTGTAAACCTATTTTTATTGTCTGCATTCTGAGATTAGATTGCAACTTTTCACATGGATTATGAGGAATTAAGATATTAATTAAGGGAACTGAAATTCCTGAGTACCATGCTTGGAGACAAGACTTTCTAGACATAATGGAATAAATGAAAAACATTCTGTATAACTGTCTGATTTGCTACATATTAATAAATAAGTGGTGTTAATGTGAAGTAGTTAACCTCTTTCTGTGTTATCTCAGAATGAGATGAGTAAAAAACAAATGATAGATATAATTTTAAAAAGGAAATGAATTTGTTTGATTTATTGATAGAAGAAATACAGTGGAATAACTGATAACAATGACCATAAGCTGTCACTGTCAATTTCAGGCACAAGTAAGCAGGTACAGAAATTGTTTTCGCTATGGCTTTACACCCTGTTGATGTTTAGGTCATTAGGGGAGGAAAAGAACTGGGGACAAGAAATCGGAAGGAATTTGGCCTTGGCCTTTATGACATTTGCCTGGAGTAATTTTGGGAAACCATGCAAAACCCAAACCTGGATACCTGGATGGGGATTCAAACCCACGTCCTCCCAAATGTGATGCCAAAGTATTACCACTCATCCATCACGCTCAGTGAGTATGGTAAAGGGGTGTGTAGAGATATTGCCACTGGAGCCTGAGCTCCTTCACAGTTAAATTAAAAACTACATGACTATAACTGATTTTGTATTTCTTTTACCATTCAAGACTTGTACTAGCAGAATAGGTCAATATGTAATAAAGATAATGTGCC